>RYYW01000261.1:0-71674 GCA_013621005.1 Aeschynomene evenia | reverse complement strand
GAAAGTCACAACCTCTATCAAGCTTTAGAAACAATGTCCTCTGTAACTATTGAAAAAGCCGAACTGGCTTTGATAGAATTACAAAAGACAAATGAGCTTCTCACTTCTGACCTGGTTAAGATGGTCAAGGGTGAAAAAATGATGACACTCTTGCTTGGGTGGTCAAAGACCTTACAAGGATAAGAGTGGACTTGGTTATGAAGAAATCTTCGAACCAAATGACATTGATCCATCCTTAACTAAATCACCTCGCACGTGCATAGCATGTTTTAAGAGTGGCCATGGTTCTGAAAAATGTCCTATGTTGGAAAAAGGAAAAATCTCTAAGCCTCAGAAGGCTCAAAAGAAAACTCAGAAGGCTAAACTTTCTAAGAAGAGTAACCCCTCTCAGAAGGGAAAAACTTCTCAGAAAGCAAGTGCTTCTGAAAAGGGCAAACAAAAAGTCTCTGACTCTCAAAACCATGACCCCTCTAAGAAAAGAAGGCAAAAGTCCAAGAAAGCTAACAAGCAAGGACCCAACAAAGAATGGGTACCTAAATCTGTTAATTTTTGTGACTGCAGGTGCATCATCAAGCGCTGCTTCACCACCACGATGAGCAGTGGTACTTGACAGTGGCTGCTCAAGGCACATGACTGGAAGCAAGCACTGGTTCAGAAGTCTCAAGCCCAAGAAAGGCGGAACAGTGCGATTCGGTGATGGCGCTAAAGGGAGAGTCACTGCAATCGGAGATGTTGGTAAGGATTCCTCTCACCAAATCTCAGATGTACTTTTGGTCGATGGCTTAACTCACAATCTATTAAGCATTAGTCAATTTTGTGACAAAGGCTTAAAAGTTGAGTTTTATGCCAAGTATTGTCATGTGATTAATCTCACAAATGACAAGATCGTTCTGGAAGGAAAACGTGCTGGTAACATTTATGTTATCCATCTGGATGATCTAAAGGATCAAAATGTGGAATGCCTTGTCTCTGTCCAAGAAGACAAATGGCTATGGCATAAGAAACTTGGTCATGCCCATATGAGACTTCTTTCTGAACTCTCTCAAAAAGGACTTGTAAAGGGCCTTCCCAGAATTAAGTATCAGAAGGATGCAACCTGCGACTTCTGTGAAAAAGGGAAACAGACCAAGGCTTCCTTTCCCAGTAAAAGTGGTATTTCTACTCAGAAACCACTAGAACTGCTCCACATGGATCTCTTCGGACCAACCAGAACAGCTTCCCTTTCTGGAAAACGCTATGGTCTTGTCATAGTGGATGATTACTCCAGATTCACTTGGGTTTTCTTTCTAGCTTCTAAGGAAGAAACTTTTGAGAAGTTCAAAGCATTTGCGAAAAGAGTTTCAACTGAAAAAGATTCGCACATTCATGCCATTAGATCAGATCATGGTGGTGAATTTGAGAATCATGCTTTTGAAAAGCTTTGTGAAAATCTGGGCATAGCTCACGAATTCTCATCTCCCAGAACTCCTCAACAAAATGGAGTAGCTGAGAGAAAGAATCGAAGCCTTCAAGAGATGGCTAGAACAATGCTCTTAGAAAGTGGACTTTCAAAAGGTTTCTGGGCTGAAGCAGTAAATACTTCATGCTACATTCAGAATCGAGTCTTTCTAAGACCAATTATGAAAAAGACACCTTACGAGCTATGGAAAAATAAAATACCAAACATCTCTTATTTCCATATATTTGGTTCTTCTTGTTTTATTCTCAACACCAAGGACAAACTCTCTAAGTTTGATCCTAAATCCGATGATGGATACTTCCTAGGATACTCCTCAGTCTCTAAAGCTTACAGAGTATATAACAAAAGGAGTAAATGTGTTGAAGAGACAATCCATATTAAATTCAAAAGAACTTAGTAAGGACCTGTCTCAGAAAGATGCTAACTTAGAAGATGAATTTGAGAAACTCAACATCACTTCTGAGAAAGCAAAAAGAAAATTCTTATAGATGATGAGACTGACTTCCAACCCATGGAACAATCATCTTCATCTAAAGAAAAATCCAGTAACATCATCAAAGCTCCAGAACCTAGAGAATCTACTTCTCCAAATTCAATGGAACCTAGATTCTCAGAAGGACAAGCTTCTGATGACTCAGAAAGAGAACCTTCTGTGTCTCATTCTCCAGAACCTACCCCTAAAGGGATCAGAGGTTCAAGAGACTTGAAGAACATCTCTCAGAATGAAGTCTTGGGTAATCCAGAAAGTGGCGTGAGAACCAGAAGGAACTATACAAATCTTGCTATGGTCTCTGATCTGGAACCAGATTCCATAGAAGAGGCGTTAGATGATCCTAGCTGGGTAAATGCCATGCAGGATGAACTTGACCAATTCGAGAGAAATCAAGTTTGGAAACTGACTCAGAAACCCAAAGGCAAGAGTGTCATTGGGACTAAATGGGTGTTTCGAAACAAACTTGATGAAAACGGTCAAGTCGTGAGAAACAAGGCCAGACTGGTCGCACAAGGGTACAACCAACAAGAAGGGATAGACTATGATGAAACTTTTGCTCCAGTCGCAAGATTGGAAGCTATCAGAATGTTGCTAGCTTTTGCTGCACATAAAGGTTTCAAACTCTATCAGATGGACGTTAAGTCTGCCTTCTTGAATGGATATCTTTCTGAGGAAGTTTATGTAAAGCAACCTCCTGGTTTTGTGAATGATGTATTCCCGAATCATGTATTCAAGCTTACAAAGGCTCTCTATGGTTTGAAACAAGCCCCAAGAGCTTGGTACGATAGATTGAGCTCCTTTCTGCTTAAAAACGGATTCTCAAGAGGGAAAGTGGACACAACTCTTTTTACGCTCTCAGAAGACTCTGGCTTCCTGATTGTCCAGATTTATGTTGATGACATAATATTTGGCGCAACCAATGAATGCCTTTGCAAAGAATTCTCCAAGCTTATGCAAGGTGAATTCGAGATGAGCATGATGGGAGAATTAAAATTCTTCCTAGGATTGCAAATCAAGCAAGAGTCGGAAGGGACAGTCATTCATCAAGAGAAATATACTAAGGAACTTCTGAGGAAGTTTCTGATGGATAAGGCCAAACCCATGAGCACTCCCATGCATCCCTCTCAAGTAATTGACTTGGATGAAGATGGTGAGAAAGTCTCAGAAAGCAACTATCGGGGGATAATTGGCTCACTTCTCTACTTAACTGCCTCCAGACCAGATATCCAACTCAGTGTTGGGATCTGTGCTAGATTCCAGTCTAAGCCCAAGCAATCACACTTGACTGCAGTTAAGCGAATTTTACGATATTTAAGTGGAACTACTAATCTTGGTCTTTGGTACGAGAAAGGTTGTTCTTCTGATGTTGTAGGTTACTGTGATGCCGACTACGCTGGAGATAGGATAGATCGCAAAAGCACAAGTGGCTGCTGCTGCTTCTTTGGAAAATGCTTAATCACTTGGTCTTGCAAGAAGCAAAATACGATCGCCCTATCAACTGCTGAAGCTGAATATGTATCTGCTGCAAACTGCTGTTCTCAGATGCTTTGGATTAAGAATCAGCTACTTGATTATCAAATAAGGTACACCAAAATCCCTATACTCTGTGATAATACAAGTGCTATCAACTTAGCTAAGAATCCTATTCAGCATTCTCGATCCAAGCACATTGATATAAAACATCATTTTATTCGGGATCATGTGCAAAAAGGCGACATTGAACTCAAATTTGTAAATACTGAGGATCAAATCTCAGATATATTTACAAAGCCTTTGCCCGAGGATCGTTTCAATATTCTGAAAGGATTTCTAAATCTAAGACGATTCTAAGTGCTTTGAAGTTTAAAAACTCTCTCTTAGAAACCTCCCCTTAGTCCTAGTTTAGACTCTGAGACGAACAGTAGAACTAAGCTTCTGAGCTAGAAGTAGGAAAACACAAAAAACTCTAGCTGAGAAAATTTGTTCTCAGAAGACTCATCTCTCAGAAAGGAGATCTTCTGAAACACCTCTCAGAAGGAGGATTTCTCAGAAGGACCACCTCTCTCAGAAAGGTACCTTCCGAGAAACTAGTTACCAACGGTAACTTTTGGATAAGTGGCAGGAAACGGCTAGTTATCAGCCATGTCTATAAATACTTATAGCATTGTTCCATTTGAGCACTTTACGCTCATAACTTACCAAAACTCTGCCAAAACCTCTCCTCGCTTTCTAATCTTCATCTGCTCTTTCTCTCTCTCTCACTTGTTCTTCTCTATCCTTTCTCAAACCTCAAACCTTTCTTTCTAATGGCCGTCTCTGGAGAAATCAAGGGCTTAATGAGAAACAATCTCAATGAGATATCCGAAGATATTCTCTATGACAATGAGGAAATGCAATCCCTATTCCACAAGACTTATCTTCCACGGAATCTTGCCATGGGAAGGGTATTGCCTCTCAAAGTCTACAATCAGGTGGACGAAATCCAATTCACCTTCCTCAAGCAACCTGGATGGCCAGCCATGATGAGCTCTGAGGACGTGTGCTACCCAAATGTGGTAAGAGCCTTCTATTCGCAAATAGAAAGGTTCACCAACAAAGGGGTCAAGAGCAAGATTGGTGACCAACAGATCCGCTTCTCCTCCTCTGACATCAACAAAGTCTTCAAGACCTTGAATGGTGGCGCCGTCATCGCTGACGACCCAGAATGGGTCAAGGAGGTAGATGACTCGGAAGAAGAAGTCGTGACACTTCTGACTGGTAGCAACAACCTACCACTCAAAGGGGTAAAGGTACCTCATCTCACGCAAGAGGCCAGAATCATCTTCTCCGTTGTGCAACACACCCTTCTCCCTCGGATTGGAGACATGGGGAACGTTACCACCATGGATGCCTGCCTGCTGTACCATCTACTAAAGAAGGAAAGAGTAGATTTTGGGAGGATGGTGCTCAACTACATGATGCACCAGGCTCATCCAAAAAGGGCTCTCACAAGTCTACCTTACGGTAGCCTTCTGACCAGAATCCTAAACCATTTCTCCTTCCCACTTGAAGACTATGAATACGTCTTCAACCACAGCAAGTTCTCCATGGTCACCTTCAACAACATCAAGAAGAAAAAGGTACCAGACACGGGGGCACCTAAGAAGAAGGAGGAAGCAAAGTCCTCTAAGGGAGCTGCTGGTCTCATCCAGCCGTCTAAGGCTGAGAAAGGAAAGGAAAAGGTTTCCGATCCTCCAGAAAAGAAGAAGAAGAAGCAAAAGGTGACTCATCCTTCTCCAACAAGGGTGACACGGAGTATGGCTTCTGAGGAAGCTCAGAAGACTCCTCAGAAGGCTCCTACGATTGTTGAGGCTGCTGAAGACTCAGAAGAAACAACATCTGAGCAACCCATGACCAGAAAAAGGAAAGCACCTCCCACTCTTCAAGTCCCAGACGTGCCACCAGAAGGGAAAAAGAAACGTGGTCGTTTGGTAAAAGCTAACTCTAAAAATCCACCTTCATTTCTTCACTCTTCTTCTACTTCAATTCCTATTTCTGATTCTGTTGATGGTTTTAAACCCACCAAATTTAAAACTAAACTCCTACATTCCTTGAAATATCAGGGAAAAACTCACAAAGGAGTGGGGATAAAAACCACCAAGAAACAGAGCCCGCCAACGACGACGGGTAAAGAAATTGTAGCAGTTACTGCTACTACTGCCACCACCGCTGCTGCTACTACTGCTGCTGTTGAAGAAGAAGCAGAAGCTTCTCAGCACTCCTCTCCATCTGGAAATGTCTCCCCCATCAGAGAAGACATTCAGGGGCATGGAGGAAATGTCGCTGATTCCGCTTCCGGAGAAGAAGATGCGACACGTTTTCGCATTAAGCATCGCACTCCAGATGCTGGAAGCTCCAAGAAAGAGCCCCAGAAGAAGCCATCTGAGATTTCTATAGTGGACCTTTCTGAGGCAACCACAACTGAAGTTGCGAATGTCCATGCTGAGTCATTGGCTCAGACGATGCGTGACGTCCAGAAGGCTCTGGATCAACCTTCTGAGACTCCAGAAGCTGCTCCGATGCAACAACAACAACAACTACAGCATGAGGACAGCTTAATTGAACCAACTTCTGAGGTTGGTCTCCTCTCTTCTGAGAAGGACTCTCAGAAGGAACCAGAGGTTCCTCCTCAAGATATAACACAGGTTCCTCCTACATCCTTTGATCAACAAGGTCCCACCTTCTCCATAACGGACTCAATGATCGGTTCTGGCTTTCAGCTGGGAAGGATGGTAGTCACCCCACCCTCTGTGCACTTTCGGCCTTTCTTTGGTCGAATTGAGAAGTTGAAGAGCAATGAAGCCATGCATAGCCAGATCTCAACCTTCAACCTCTCCGATGATGCTCAGACGTCTGGTGCTATGGAGCAACCATCAGCTAGGCAACCCTCTGATCTAGACCTCGTTCTAGTTGCTGAGGATACTCAAAGGCAGCCTTCGATTGACCTTGCTGCTATTGAAGGAAAAGCTGTCCAAGAAGAAGAACCTCCTGAATATCAAACAAGGGATATAATCGATGAAGTACTTGAGGCTGAAGTCTCTCGTCCTCCTTCATCTCAACCCTCATCTTCTCAACAGCCGTCCACAGCCTCTGACCTCCCTCCAGAATGCGCTCCGAATGCGACTCAGAGCGAGATTCTCATGGAGATATGCCAGCTGCTACGCTACATTGCCAGAAAGCAGTAGTTCTAAGTCGATGCTGGCGTCTATATCTTAGCCACCCTTTTTGATGAAACAAAGGGGGAGTAGATAAATGATAAAATTTTTGTACATTGGCTATTATTGTAAACACTAGGCTAGAACTTAGGGGGAGCAACAATTTAGGGGGAGCCAAATCTTTTGTATCTTTACAAAACCATAAATGAAAAATCATTTCTTTGGCATCTCATGTTTTACCTATCTAATGTCTAGCTTTCATTATTATTTTTTTGGCATCTCTTGATTTACTTAGCTTGGTATTTCTGAATCTCATACATACATTTATCATGAAATACATGCTATGAAATAGATAATCTCAAACAGTAATCATACAATGCATACTTGAACTGTTGATTATCTCAGCCTTCTAAGAAAATAACGAAGCCTTCTCTCAGAAAGCTAAATTAGTTTCTAAGAAAGCAAAAGTGAATTCTGAATAAGTTATGAACTTACTCAGAAACACTTCTGAACTTAAGCAAAATTATTATCTTAAGACTTAAGTTGTTATCATCAAAAAGGGGGAGATTGTAAGCTCCAGAACCTTTCTGAAGAGAATTAAGCATAATTCTCTCAGAATCATGAAAGTTTTAATGATAACAAGGTAAGCCATAAGTATAAAATTTTACTTAAGGTTTTGCTAATATGTGCGCTAAGTGTCTCAGAAAGCTATAAATTATTGCAATGCCATGAGCAAAGACAAAGACAAAACATCAAGTAACCTCGAGATGAATTGATAAAAGCATAGCGCCAAAGATATCAGAAAGGATATCTCAGAAGTGCAGAAGGTGAAAACATGTTTCTGAGGAAAGAACACTGTCGCCTCAGAAGGGTCTCAGAAGACCTAGCGACTAGGAGTTCTCAGAAGGGTCTTCCCTCAGAAGGTTAGCCTCAGAAGTCCGTACAACTCTTAGAAGGTTGGACTCAGAAGCAACCAAGTGTCTGGACTCAAGGAAGTGCAAACAGACTCAGAAAGCTCGCTACAACTAGCCAAGGAAGTGGGAACACGCGCACTGTGCAGTTCTGAAAAGTTCCTCATTTTGCGCTGACTGTAGCAGGGAGCCGTTCTGAAAAGGACACAGCCAGATAAGCAAAGTGAAAGCCTCTAATTTCGCGGCTCTTTGATGCCTATATATATGAGTTCAATTCCAGAGCAATATGACAAAACTCTTGCACTAAAACTCTTGATTAAACGTGCCAAAACTCTGTTGAATTGAAAATCATTTTGCGAAAACTTAGAACTTTCTCAGAAAGACAATTTTTACGAAATTGCTTTTCTAACTTTGCAAAATCTTCTAGTTCTGAATTGGTGTAAATTCTTACATTTGTAAGTTAATCCTAGAAGTCTACTAAGTGTAAAACTAGGTTTGTAACTTAGTCTTGGTAGTTGTTTTCGATCAAAACAAACTTTCTGAAAAACGCTAAGTCCTTCGTTGTTTGAAGGCAGTTTTAAGTCCTCTAGTGTTTGAGGCAAGGAAGTCCTTAATTGTTTAAGGCAAGGAAGTCCTCTGTTGTGAGGCAAGGAAGTCCTTAATTGTTTAAGGCAAGGAAGTCCTCTAGTGTGAGGCAAGGAAATCCACTTCGGGTTGTGAAGTGGTGGAAGTCCTTTACGTGGTAAAGGCAGTGTTGTCTGGGAAGGCACATTAAGAAGAATATCTAAGAACTCTCAACTAAAGGTTGAGGACTGGAGTAGGTTGGTTATAACCGAACCAGTATAAAATCCCTTGTGTTAAGCTTTTCTCCCTAACTCATTACGTGTCCAAATCTTTGAGAAAAACTCTATCACAACTTTAATCAAGAGGTCTTTTGAAAACCTTATTGATCAAAATCAGAAAGCTTTTAAGAAACTCAAATCTTAAGTCGTTTTCTTAAAAATCTCTCAGAAAGGAACTTTCTTAGAAAGACTAAGTTCTCAGAAACTTAATCTTCTCAGAAAGCATTTTCCGCTGCAAACTCTTAATCATACCTTCTGAGTAAAAATAGCTTTCTAAGTAAAAGTTTTAACAAGCAATTTTTAAAACTTGCACGATTCAACCCCCCCTTCTCGTGCACACATACACTTTCAAATAGGTCGTGCAGAAAACAAGTTCAAGAAACAAAAAAATATCTGTTGCAAATACATAATAGCAACCGAAATACATGTTTCCATGATAAAGGCATGAATCCATAATCTTACAAGGCAAGTTGATCCTTATGTTCCTAGGGTCCATGATCCAACATCAATGTTCTCCTCAAAAAGCTTCATCTCTATTTTCAAAACATCATCCTAGGAATTTTTGAAAATCCAAGTTAATTCCCAATCCTTAGTAGTTCAAAACACGTTTATTTAATTTTCAAAAACTAAATAAAAGCTCAAAACCTTCTCGTTTGCGATCAAAGGCAATTCTATGCTCTCAAAATAGATTTTAGATTTCTCACACCCACTCTAATGGAAACATATTGTCTGTACTCCTACGGCCTTTAATCACATACGTCTTCACCTGACATAAAAGAAAACTCATTTTCGAAAACTTCTTTCAACTTATATTATATTGTTACTTTAGAAATCATCTACCCATGCCCAAAACACATAATCTTAATGACCACAAAACTAGGAAAACACATTGGACCCTACGACTCATAATTACAACTGGCACAGTAAGAAATCCCCAAGGTATTTTCAAACAACCTGGAAACGATTCTCAAGTTCGCAACTAAACGATTTGTAAAAAGAGCCTTAAGGAACCACGTACCTTAAGGTAGATGGGGTATAGAATCATTTTCTAAAACCAAGGTTGAATTCAAAACGTCATTTTAATAAACTTTCGCAATTACCTCGAAAAACAAAAGGAAAAGAAGAGGCGTAAATATCTTCGACGTACATCCAAAGCCACTAGGAGAGATGTGCTCACGATGATCATCCCATCGAAGCTATGAAATAGGTCGAAGAGAAAACACTTTTGTTTATTGAAATCGATTCGCAAAACATCCTTTCAAAAACATGAGCTGAAAGCAAGTTTGAATACAGGTCTTTTAGTCCGCATATAAAACCCTTTTCGAAAACACTTTCCAATTTATTTTCCAAACAACACAAGGGTGTGATTAACACACAAGAAAACACGTGGAGGCCAAGATCAACCAGGGAAGAGTAACCATCCATGGTTAACTAGCTAGGACAGTCAACACTGAATCAGGGTCAACCATCCTTAACAAACCTTGACTAGACCTTAACAAAACTACAAGTAGCTCAACTTCAGGCCTAGACATGCATCACACAATTCCCACCGTACTCTCGTACTAAATGGGTCCCATACAATGATGATTAAGGCTAGTCATCACCATAACAAATCAAACAAGCAAAACATAAATGCTTACCCCCGATGATATCGTCTGATTGCTCCACGCAAACTGTGAACACACGTCCCTGGTGCTGTGGCCTAAAGGAAGAAGATGACGGTGGACCTGCTACCTTGCAATCCTTCACATAATGGCCTGCCTTCCCGCAGCGAAAACATGTACTCTGACCGAGGCGACAGACACCGCCATGAGGCTTGCCGCACGTGGCACATGATGGTAGGGCGGGTAACGCCTGAGGTGCTGCTGCGGCTGGGCGTTGCTGCTGTAGAGGTCGAGGCTGAGACTGAGTCCTAGGTGGCTGACCATATGGCTGAAAGCGGGCAGAGGCGGCGTGGCTGGTCTGCTGAGGTGCCGCACTCCTCCTCTGAGTCTCAACCCTCTGCGGTGCAACTGGGCGGCTGGTCTCCTCTACAATCCTACAGGTGTCCACCATCTCTCTGTAGTCTCTGATCTTCATGTGCTTAACCATCCTCTTGATGTCTTGGTTCAGCCCAGCACAGAATTTCATGCACTTCCAGCTCTCCTTCGGGTTCGCCTGGTAGATCTCTGAAAATCGAATGAGCTCCTCGAACTTGGCGATGTACTCAGGTATGGTCATAGTGCCCTGACGGAGATCAAGGAACTCCATTTCCTTGTCCTGGCGAACAGTCTCCGGGAAGTACTTCTCATAGAACATGTCCTTAAACATGTCCCATGTGATAGCTACACCCGCCGCATCAGAAGCGCGACGAGCATCGTTCCACCAAGAACGTGCCTCCATCTGCAGCATGAAGGTGGCCAGCTGCGCCTTCTGCACCTCTGTACACTGGACCACTGTAAAGATGTCCTCGATACCCCTCAGCCAATCCTCAGCTACTGAAGGATCCGTAGTGCCAAGAAAAGGAGAGGGATTGGCCCTCTTGAAGTCAGCGAAGTAGGAACTGCCATTACCCGCAGGTGGTGGTGCTGCGCGCTGCTGAGTCATGTGGTCCACCATGCGGTTCATGGCCCTAGCCATCTCCATGAATGCCTCCGACGAAACCCCGCTTCCTTGCCCATTCTCCTCATGATCATCAGCATCGTCCCTATCATGCCTACTAGGTGCCATGTCCCTGTGCACACAAAACAATGAACATCGAGTTGATCAGGCTCCATATCAACGCTAAATATGCACAATTACTCTGACAATCCAGCAAAACGATCATGCACCTCAACACTAACTAAAACACATAAGAGGCCTAAGCATGATATAACTACCGTACATGCAACAATAGCATAACAGGTCCATTACCCCAAGCCCTGTAGGATAGACCTGCTCTGATACCAAAATGTAACACCCTACTAGATAGCCCTTAACGCTTAAGTCATTTTAGGCCATTTCATAAGGGTTACCTCCTGTTATCATGTTTTATCTTTATATTTAAAATATAATACGCGGAAAATAGGCGGGAGTAAATTTTCAAAAATCATTTGCGGTATAGAAAATAAGGGCCTTGCTCATAAATACAACGATAATAATAAGCGATACAAACATCTACTAAAATACTTCATCATATAATAACTCCCATCAAGTAACAAACATGAAGTAAATACTAGGTCTCACCCCATAAGCCAAAAACTGTGACCTATGAGATTCCACCATAAATATGAGTAAATAAATAGATGCCAGCTAACAAAGGTCCGGACTCAGAAAAAATAATAAATAAATAAACGTAGCGGAAGCATAAAAGTCATAACATCTGATAAGGAAATAAAACATGTCTCTGATATCTAAGGAACTACATCATAAACTAAGCCTGCACGGGCTCCTCGTGTGCTCCGACATCCTGCTCTGTCTGCTCCTCTAAAAGGTGGGAAAAACATAGGGTGAGCACTGGGAAGTGACTCAGTAGAGGAAGCCGCCCCGGGTTTAATTATAAAATAAGTGAAGCATGAATGAATTTAATTCGGATATAAGTTGAAAATCAATCTTTCCCCGGAACGTCTTACCTAAGTGCATCTTGTCCATTTTATTAATTCGTATAACATATCATAATTAAAGGCCCATGTGTAGTGTACTATGTGCTTCTATCACAATCAGGGAGATTATAACATAACAGAACATTTATCAGAACTTTCTTTCAGAGCATCTTATCATTAACTTTTACTTTAAATCTGTCAGACATGGCAAAGCCTCCCTCCCATCGTTACTCCTACAATCCGTCCCCTAGGCATGAGCTCATCCTAAAACATACGGGGAAGAGGGGGTACAGTTCACCTTCCTCAAGTGAAGGAGTTGCAGCCGAGGATGCCACCCCTCCCTACAACACTCGTCACAAGCTGAAGGCTACAGGGTATTTTAATCTTTCAGAGTATCAGAGATCTTTCAGAACGTCTTTTAATTATCAGAAATCTTTCAGAGTTAACAGAGATCTTTCAGAGCACCAGAATATCTTTCAGAACATCTTTTAACTTTTACCGAGTGACAGAGTTAATTCATTCAGAGCATCTCATCATAATATATATCATATACGCACATAAACAATTTAATGCATCATAAAAGCAATACATATACTCAACATAACATATATATCTCATACAATAATTATATATACATCGTAGCAATTAAACATACATATAAACATATTTTATAGCTCATATAATCATATATAAATCATGCATAAATCATATATAACATTTATACAAGTCGTAGAATGCATTAGGGTACATAAAAGGGTAAAAACATGTCAATTTATACTCTTTAACATCATGGAATAAACATAGCACATACACTTACTTATACTTTATTCTAGTTTTACTTGTACTTTGTACTCTACCTTTAAGTATCTTGTAAACTCTTATATTTTATTCATCACCAATCTTGTCTTCTATACTATTATTGTTACTATTACTATTATCATTACATATCATATAATATACATGCTGTTGTTCTTACTTTATTATTCTTTTATTATTATTATTAGGGTTAATATTTTATTATTATCTTCCCTATTAATATTACTATCATTATCATATTATTATTATTATTTCTACCTGTTATCTACCTATTATTAACTAATATACATGCTAATAGGTATAAGTTTATGTAATAATAATATGTAATAGTAATATACATATACTAGTAAACTGTCTTTTTATTTATATATTTATATATACATATATATATATATATATATATATATATGCTTACTCACGCTGCCAAGCAAAAACCAAGACGCTATGCTTGCTCACGCTGCCAGAATGAAAATCTAGGAATGGTGTGAGCCATTCGTGTATATATATATATATATATATATATATATCATGTATGTGTATCGTAATAAAATTATTACTAATAATAATAATAATAATAATAATAATAATAAGGCACAAAAATTCCTAATGGGAAAAACGACCATCACATTAATCTCATAAAATCATCATCAATATGCATGAAAATAGAATGCCTAAACCCCTACCTCTTGAAGACAAAATGATAGAATGCAAAGAGAAACCCCCTTTTTCCCGACGTTGCTCTCGTTGGAAACCTCTCTCTAGCCCCACGAACGGTCCGGTGACGTCGGAGACTCTTAACGGAGAAACATAATCGGTAGAAAGCTCCGGCTTGATGGGAGGATTAAGAATATGAATTTATTTTCTGGATTGGGTGAGGTTTGATGGGTGTTTCGTGGTTCGGAGTATCAATGGCTTAAGGAGCTCTTGAGAGAAAGATGGCTATGACGGCTCAGAAGAAGGAGGAGAGTGTTTTTCTCAATTGGAGAGGGTTACTAATGTTTATATAGGGAGTGGCTAGGTCAAGAGTTATTGTGGGGCCACCGTTACTTAAATTACTAAAACACTCCAAATCCTCCCAAATAATACTATAGTGCTCATATATTTTTTTCTAATATTTAAATATAAATTAAAATACACACATAGGCACATGAAATAAAATAAAATAAAATAAAATATATAAATAATAATATATAACACTAACATTATCTAATAACATCATGTAACTCATATAAATATTTTATATCATCATTCCTAACCTCATGCATCATCTAAATACCAATTAAAACTCATATATGCATCCAACGTACTCTTCTACACACAATGAACACTCACATAAATACACATAATTATCATGACATATAATTTACACACGTAATTCACATAGCATAGAATGAACACATATATACACACTTACATCACGTCACACATAAGGGTTTGACTAGAAGAAACTTATCCACCCAAACCGAATTAAATCCTAATCAAGGTCAATTACCCTTAATCTCACTTAATTACGACTTAATAAAAGTCGGGGTGTTACAAAATGCTTGGAAGCTATGCCAAGATGATGAACGTAATGACTCAAAGATTTGCAAATGAGTGAAAGTGATGCTCGAATATTCTTTTTTTTTTTTTTATGCATGGAATGATATGCTCAAATGTTATGAAATGATAATTATTACAATGAGTCAAATGTTTGAAAAGTGATGAGGCCTTTTGTATATGTATGAACACACAAAATGATGCATACTTAAATGTTGTGAAAAGATGATGATTGCAATGCTGAGGTTAATCCTCATGATGGTCATTTGTTTTGTACATGCGAGTGCATGAAATGATGCATGCCTAAATGCTATGAAGAGACCATGACATGTTTGCATGCTATGAATAGATGAGGAGTATCCGGACTCAGGTTTGAAAGATATGGGGTTAACCTTCATGATGAATGATATGCTTGAGTGTTATGAAAAGACAACGAGCACTTTGACTCGAAGGTCTAAACAAAAGTGAAAATAATTCTCTTATGATTGATTCTTTTTTTTATATATACAAGAAGATGTATGCTCAAACACTATGATGAGATGATGGGTGCAATGACTCGAAAGTTTGGAAAAGGTGAGGATGACCCCACAATTGTTTTTTTAATAAACTTGCATGCTATGGAATTATGATGAGTTTAATGACTTGAATTGATAAAGCTAATAATCTTAATGAGTGATGCATGAATGTCCCAAATGATCTGTGCATGATGAGCATAATGTATGCTATGAAAATGTGTGGAGTACAATGAGGCTAATCCTCATAGTGGATGTCCCCCTTTTTTTTTGCCATACATATGAATGCACTAAATGATGTGTGCTTAAATGCTATTGAAATATGATGAACACAATGAATTTTTATGCATGCTGGAATGTTTATGGAAATGTGATGAATACAATTACTTGAAAGTTTGAAAAGTGTGAGATTAATCCTCTTAATGAATAATTTTTGAGTGCGATGAATGATATGCTAGAATGCTACAGAAAGAAGATGAGTACAACAACTCAAAGGCTTGAAGAAAGTGAAGTTCATAACGCATGATTATTGATTTTTCTTGTATGATGCACAAAATGATGTATGCTTAAAAATATGAACATTGTGCATGCTTGAATGTAATTGTAATTTATGGCTGTATGTTCGGTTAGAACTGATGGAATTGATGTAAGGATCCTAAATATGAGTTTTGTTTCTGATTTAGATGAGTTTTGATGAAGAAATGGTGAGATTTGAGTGTTTGGTGGATATTGAGATTATGGGGTTTGATCTTGGAGAGTAGAATTGTTTAGAGTGGTGTTTTGAGAGTGGATGAAGTTACTTCAGACTAAGGGAAGTTGTAGGGACGGAAGGGGACCTATGTGCAAAATTAAAAAGATGGAGGGCTTGGCCTAAAATGCAAAATGACAAAAATTCTATTCTGTCACGATGCTGGTCGCTAGCGAGCATCATGCAGCCGCTAGCGACCGATCACGCCGCATTACCCGCTAGCGCTCTATCACGGCCGCTAGCGACTAACTTCTGCTGATAAATGACAGCAGCAGCAGTTTCAAACATCTAAAACTCCAAAATGCACCTAACACTCTAAACCATTTCTAACACCCTAGACACCCTTCTCATACCTATATAAACTTATACATAACCGTAAATACCTAAATTCTCTCATGATTGTTTCTTAACTTCCTTCCCAAGGTTCTTAGTCTATTTTATTGTATTTAACTCGTATGTAATGCATCTATCAACATAATACACATAACACATATCAAATAACACATATACGTCAAAATACATCCCGATCACATACATATTCCAATTACACCTTGATTAAAGTGATTATAACTAAATCCCTCTAATTAAGGTATAATTAGAATTTTGGGGTTTTACATAGGAGGTTACTACCGCAGGTTTGTAAAGGGTTTCTCAACGGTAGCCGCACCGTTGACAACGTTGACACACAAGGGGGTTAAGTTCCAGTGGTCAGAGGCTTGTCAACGGAGTTTCCAGAGGTTGAAGGACGGTTTGACTTCAGCACCGGTTCTGGTTCAGTCGTCAGGTAGTGGTGGCTTCTCGATGTTCTGTGATGCATCTAGGGTTGGTCTGGGATGCGTGCTTATGCAGAGAGGGCAGGTAATTGCTTATGCGTCCAGGCAACTACGGAAGCATAAGCAGAACTATCCTACCCATGATATGGAGTTGGCAGCGGTGATCTTTGCCTTGAAGATCTGGAGGCACTATCTGCACGGGGACACATGTGAGATCTTCACGGATCACAAGAGTTTGAAGCATATCTTCGAGTAGAAGGATCTGAATCTGAGGCAGAGACGGTGGTTGGAGCTTCTCAACGACTATGATTGTTCGATCAAGTATCACCCGGGGAAGGCGAACGTGGTGGCAGATGCCTTGAGTAGGAATCCGGTGGTGGAGGAGCGGAGATCGCAAGGGAGTTTAGCTCACGTTGCGCCTGAGAGGAGACCCATGGCAGGAGAGATCCAGAGTTTGGAGTCTGAGGGTGTATGGTTCGAGGTTGATGGATCGGGGGCGCTCTTAGCCCATCTCAGTGTTAGGTCGACGTTTGCAGAGCTTGTGAAGCAGCGTTAGTCAGAGGATCCGAGGTTGGTGGAGCTCAGAGAGAGGGTTCAAAGAGGGGAGTGTTCGGACTTCTCAGTGGATACAGGTGGGGTGCTCAGGATTGGAGACCGGTTCTGTGTGCCAGAGGTAGGGGACCTCCGAGAGACCATTTTGAGAGAGGCTCATTGTACACCCTATTCGGTTCACCCAGGATCGACAAAGATGTACAAGGACCTCAAGCCGTTATATTGGTGGCACAGCATGAAAAAGGATGTGGGTGAGTTTGTGACCAGGTGTGTGGTGTGTCAGCAAGTCAAGGCTGAGCATCAGCGCGCAGCAGGGATGTTGCAGGAGATTCCACTGCCAGAGTGGAAGTAGGAGAGGATAGCGATGGATTTTGTGACGGGGTTGCCACGAGTAGTGAGGGGTTTCGACACTATCTGGGTGATAGTGGATCGGCTCACGAAGTCTGCACATTTCATTCCGGTGAAGACCACATTCACAGCCACGCAGTATGCTCGCCTCTACATCGATCAAGTTGTCAGGTTGCATGGGGTACCGGTTTCTATCATCTCAGACAGGGGATCACAGTTTACCTCCAGGTTCTGGCGTGCGTAGGCACGAGGCTGGATCTCAGCACGGCTTTTCATGCGCAGACGGACGGTCAGTCTGAGCGTACGATTCAGACTTTGGAGGATATGTTGAGGGCTTGCAGTTTGGATTTTGGTGGGTCTTGGGACGAGCAATTGCCCTTGGTAGAGTTCGCGTACAACAACAGTTACCAGGCTAGCATCCAGATGGCACCGTTTGAGGCGTTGTACGGTAGGCGTTGTCGCTCGCCTATAGGGTGGTTTGAGACAGGTGAGGTTCAGTCAGTGGGTCCAGACATGGTTCAGGAGTCTGTGGAGAAGGTAAAGCTTATCAGGGAACGCTTGACAGCAGCTCATTCTCGTCAGAAGGCATATGCAGACAAGAGGAGACGCGAATTGGAGTTCGCGGTCGGGGATCAGGTGTTTCTGCGAGTGTCCCCGATGAAGGGGGTGGTACGGTTCGGTAAGCGAGGAAAGCTCAACCCGCGCTACATTGGACCATACGAGATTTTGGAGAAAGTTGGCAGGGTTGCTTATCGGTTAGCTCTTCCAGCGGAGTTAGCAGCGGTTCACCCAGTCTTCCATGTGTCTTTGCTGAGGAAGTATGTTCCAGATGAGTCTCACGTTCAGAGTTCCCAGCCGGTACAGATAGATCAGAGTTTGGGCTATGAGGAGGAGCCAGTGGCCATCGTTGATCACCAGATCAGGAAGCTTCGTTCCAAGGAGGTACCGCTAGTCAAGGTCATCTGGAGGAATCACTCTGGAGACGAAGCCACATGGGAAACGGAGCAGTTGATGAGAGAGAAGTACCCATATCTTTTCGACCCACGAGGTAAACCTTAGTATATTTCTAGTATGCTTTCTTTTCTTTTATGTTTAGTTTGGATTTGGGGACCAAATCCTTAAAAGGAGGGGAGATTATGATACCCCGTATCATAGTATCCCTTAGGAAGGATTCTCTTTAGGACACGTCAGAACACGTCAGCAAGTTGCTGACAAAGGGGACTCGCTAGCGAGCATTCAGCTTTCGCTAGCGAGTAGTTGGTCGCCAGCGACCACACGTGGGTCGCTAGCGATGGGACCTAGTCCCACATCGTACAGAACAAACGTCGAGGCGTTGCTGTCAGAAGGCGCTCGCCAGCGAGCAGCCAGTGCTCGCTAGCAAAGAGCTAGTCGCTAGCGAACATATGCTTGTCGCTAGCGACCGGACCGAAGTCCCACATTGGTTACGTTTGGCTCAGCTTTCTCCCCCTCACCCTATATATATGAGAGGTTATGTCACCTCACAACTCACATCTCACACTCAGCCTTTTCAAAGCAGTGCTTTGGGCATCCTTCGTATTGAGGATAGTGTGAGTTCGACGTTTTGTGGATACTCTGCGAGAGCGAATTCCCGACGGTGAGTATAAAGTCGTTTTGGGCAGTAGCTCGCTAGCGATGGTGTGATCTGCAACAGTAGTTCAAAGTTTCAGTCTTTTCTTCTTTTAGCGGTGCTAATATGTCTTTTACACGACAGGTGCAAATACGGTTCCAGTAGCTGGGGACGGAGCGTTTGGTCCTTTTCAGTCTCAGGATTATCTAGGTGAGTGGAGATCTTGTCTGTAGTTCAGCATTTTCAGCATATATATTTGTGTGATCACTAGATAATTAGGCAAGATAATAATAAGATATATATATTGCATGTGTTTGTAGTAGTTTAGGTGGTTAGGTGTAGTGATATGCTAGGTAGTAGTGACTTAGTAGGTGATTATAGGAATTTAGTTTTCTACGCTATGTTATATATGTTGACTGGATGCTGGATGTTATATATTTCTGTATATGTCATGATAACATGTGATTAATTAAAGATAATAAATGTAGCTATAACTTATCATATGATGTGTGTTGATTGTATTACTTGCTGACTGTCTTGAGTAATCGCACCACCCTGATTAGTATACGTCAGACGCTATGGCCGGAGGTCAGATCCCGGTATCTTAGTATGGTGTGCTAGTTAAGAGTGAGCCACCCAAGCCCGCCAAGCATGTTCCGATCCCGGTTACCGGACGGCTTGGTGCCAGATATACGCCTCACGGGACAGATAGGACTATACTCTAGTTGCGTGCTGAGAGTTAGTTCATAGATTCAGATACAGATACAGATATACAGATGTAGGCTTGGGTTTCTTTAGTGTGATAACTCGACGGGATTGTTTGATTGGATGATAACATGTTTATATGTGATATATATGTTGCGAGTGTTGCATTACATGCATTATCCCATCGCTGAGTCGACGACTCATCCCTCGTCAACCATGTTTTTTTCAGAGTACGATCCTACCGCAGACGAGGAGCCCCTGATCCAGTAGAGGTCGCAGTTATTATCCTTGGTGAGCTCTGCTTCTGACGTGGGGCCTTTCAGTTTTCCCTTTTGTTTAGACTTTCATTTTCAGTTTAAGTGTAATGTTCCAGACAGTTTTGTTATGTATTAGTTGCTCCAGACACTAGAGGCAGGTTTCCTTTCAATTTATGTTTCAGTTACCTTTATAGTACAGTTAAGCTTTATTTATGATGAACAGTATTTACAGTTACTATAGTTAACAATTATTCAGTAATTATGATGATATTATATTCAGTTTCAAGGTCCTAGTACCGTGTTCGTTGGGTTAGTGCCCTTCGCACGGACACCCTTAAGTAGCGGGGTGTTACAGGTTTGCATCATGAATATTAATCTTAAATGTCATTAGCTCATCGTAATCCATCCATATGAAACGCTTGCTCTAAATCATACATGACTCCAAAAAATCAGTCCATCCATCTGTCAACCAAACCTCGTTTCCCCTTTTTTCAACCTTCAGAATCCATTCAGATCTAGTAAGTATCCTAAATTTGACCTGATCTGGCAGGTGTGCAAACTAGCTTGTGGTGAATTGTGAATTTAGTTGTTGTCATTAAGAAAAATATCACAAGTACACATATTCAATACGAAAATCAACGTAATGAAGAAAAAATTAAAATAAAATATAATATTGTACATACTATTTCACGCTTGGAAACATCTTTGACTATTAGAATAGTTATGTAGGGCTTTCCTGTCACAAGAGGGGCATTGGGGTCAAGACGCGGGCGTCGTGGAAGGGCATCTCTTAAGGAATACATTTTTTTAGTTTCATAAGTGCAATGTCTAAAACCACTCATACGCTCTTTTATAAACACAAAGTGCCATAGAACGGAGAGGTGAATTCCGGTTTTCATAAAGCGGAAAGATGAATTCCGGTTTTCATAAAACGAAAAGGTGAATTCCGGCTTTCATAAAGTGGAAAGGTGAATTCTGATTTTCATTACTAAGAAACCGAACCTCAGATTAGTTTCATTTTAAATTTTTCAGAGCACCCAAAAAAAGAAGAGGAAAGAGGATGAACTTGGAAAAGAGAATAGGTTATTTAGCAATTATTATTGGCATCGCAACATAAACAAGAACAAAATCAAAATCAACAGAATAGAAGACATGAAATTATAAAAAAAAGTGTACCTCACCCGTTGTGAGTTTTATTTTTTGGTGAGAGATAAGAGAGACAGGAAGAGGAAGAGACATGTGATAGTCTTTTTTTCTTTTTTCTTGTTGCAGAGCAGAGTAATAATGATTAATATTAAGTAGTGGTAACTGCTAGGTGAATACTGATTAAAATAAAATGACAAGGTGAATACATAATTTAAAAATATTAACAGACGATTGATTAGAATATGCATAATTCCTCGAAAACGCTAAACATCATGGTTTACAACAATAGAGTTCATACATAAGTAAAATATTCTAGTTGTTGGCTGAGTTATTTGATGAACCTATCACAGTGGGGCATCAACTTCTTTGGTATCCAACTTGACGGCAAAGACCACAACGCTTCCCTTGACCAGTCTCCACTCCATCCATCTCTCATTACGAATCCTGGTCGAAACTGGTCTTCCTTCTTTAGCCCTCATGAGCTTAGGGTCGGGTCTCAAACGTGGTCTGGAATACGGAGGCCATGATGCTTCATTTGCAATTGGAGGAAATTCCATGGCATATACATTCAATACACTTTCCATCTGTTAAACATCATCAACATAAGAGCTCCAGTTGAGTCTAACCTCTGGATATGAGCAAGCAGCAACAACATGACTACAAGGAAAGTGCAAAGCCTGAAAATAACCACAATCACATTTTCGCTCCCTTAACCTAACAGCAAAAGTCGTCTAACTTCAAGTTCCAAAAGTTCCAACTGGTTCTTGCACCTTTAATGAAAAAATAGGCAAAATAAGAAACATAAATTGATTTTAATATGTCAAAATATTATATCAAAACAAGTTACAGTACAAAAAAAATGCTACATTGCGGCGCTTTTTTACCTGCGGTTTTCGAAACTGTCCCGATAATTTTGCATTCCGGCGGTTCCAGCTTGTAGCCGCAAATCTAGAAATTTACCGGCAGTTTATATTTAATTAAAGGCGGTTATTGTTTAGCGGCGGTTTAAAAAATTAAAATTGTCGCAAATATTTAATTTTACCGGCGGTTTTGCATTTTATCAAAGGCGATATCTTATTGGCGGCGGTTTGGTCAAAATGAAACCGCCGCAAAAACAAATATAAAAGTCTAGAAGTGTCCGTGAACACCGTCATTTTTGTCAATCCATTTTACAGAAACCCTAGCTTACACTCTCTGGTTCATTGCCGTGGTTGCAACGACTCTCGTCATCTCACTCGTCGCAGCGGCTCCTGCCATCTCTGTCGACGCCGCAGCTGCCGCCATCTCCATCGTCAAGCTGTTGTCATCTCCGTTGCTGCAACTGCACTCACTCTCAATCAAATCAACAGCAAGGTAAGCTCTTCTTCCAATCAATCAAGTTAATCTCATAATGCCTCCTTTGGAATCGATCTCGTTGCTTCATCTCGATTTGATTTTGTTTTTCAAATAAAAATTAAAATCAATTTAAACAAGCTCTCGATTTGCAAGCGCTGAAATGAATGCCCCTGCACACGTCGTCCTAGTCCAATCGTCACCACCGCTTTCTCCGCCGCCAATTCCGGCGACAGCGTCCCTAGCTAACCCCGCATTCCTCCTGCTGGTAGATATTCCCCCTTGCTTGGTGGTGTTTCAAGTCATCCATTTCAAGCAAACGCTATAAAAACGTTGAGTTAAGAACAGAATGTAAAATTGCAGCAAAAGGAAATTAAATTCTTCAATTCTTAGCATACAGCGTCCTCTAGTATTTCCTATTTTGGAGCTTATTGTTCCCTTTCCCTTTATCGAGTTGTGTTGAGATATGATGTAGGAGAGAAATGAAGATTTTGTGTTAATGAGTTTATCTTATTTTATTTTTTTGAGCTAGTTTGATGAATTTTGGTTCGTGTTTTCATTTCAGGTGGATAGTATTTTTGCTATTCTCAATGTTCTTGCTTTTGATTAAATGAATTGGTATTTAATTCCTAATATGATGATTATTGATTCCTTTCCCGAGGTTATTCCACCCAAATGAATAATTTTGCTTTTATTTTCCCAATGATACTACTTACATGTTCCATAGATCTGTTTTTGTTGAGCTTCTATTTTCTACCTTCTCAAGAGTGTAAGCTCCAGCACCCTTCCAAGAAGTGTTAATGATTGGAAATAATTAAAGACTTGGTTTTGAATGATAACAAATTAATATAAAGAAAATATTTTGTTAGAATAATTTAATGGGTGTTGATATGTGTAGTGAAAAAGCTATTTGAGATAGCTAAAATACACAAGACAGTTGGAACTACAAGCACTCAAAACACATGGCTCTATAAGCGCAAGAAGAAAGAAGAACAAAGCCTCTCAAAAGGAAATCAAGGCATGAGAAAGCTATTGAGCAACCTGTGAAGAAGACATGAGAAAGCGCTCTGAGAAATGCACTCAGAATCTTCTTAGAAGGATTGCATGAGTTGTCATTCATATGTGGAAGGCTAAAATTCAACACTAAGTAACCTCATGTATCAAGACATATTCAAAGCTAAGAAGGCATCAGAAAGGGTGTCTCGAAAGCAACAAGGTGAAAGAGTGTTTCTGAGAAGGAAACAAAATTTACTCAGAAGGGTCTCAGAAGACCATGCAAATTTTGTTTCTCAGAAGGACCTTCTCTCAGAAGGATGTTCACTCAGAAGGGTTCCTCTCAGAAGGCTATGAATGATTGAGTTCTCAGAAGGCAACCTCATCCAGAAGATTGGAGAAAGCTGCAATATCAGAACACTTCAAGAATAGGTTTCTGGAAACTAAGAAGTTCAAGTTTCTGATAAAGAAACTGTTCATAAACTGAGAAGATATCAAGACCATGAAGACTTCTCGAAAGCATCCTCCAAGAAGCCAAGAAAGTCTTCTAAGAAGACTTGAAAGTTTCTGAGAAAGCCGAGCTCCAGAAAGCTGTCCTAGAAGATTAAATGGAAGCATCAGATTCTGATAAGAATCATTCAGAAAGCACTCAAGGAAATCAAGATCTATACTAAAGTACTTTCTGAGGCAGCATAAGAGACTTTCTGAGTAAGTATCAGAAGATACACCTTCCGGAGAAGGTTCAGAAAGCCAGCAGCTGAGAAGCTCTCAGAAGCTGTGAGCTTATGAGAAAGCTGTCCAAGAAGTTCCTTCAAGAAGCTGAGAAAAATCTACATCTGAGGAATCACCCTCTGATCTAATCAAGGCATCTTGAATGAGAAGATACATCATTAAGGAAGGAAGAAATTCTTTCAGAAACTTCTCATTGGGTTAGTCAAGACACATCAAGAAGATGCATCAGCCTTCTCATGAAGTGCTGACTTGGTTATGAGAGAGCAGTTTTCTCAGAAGGCTGAATAGAATTTGTGAGAAGCACAAATTCTCAGAAAGCAGTCCTCTCAGAAAGCTCTCAGAAGGCAGTCCTCTCAGAAAGCTCTCAGAAGGCAGTACTCTCGGAAAGCTCTCAGAAAGCAGTCCTCTCAGAAAGCTCTCAGAAGGTAGTCTCTCAGAAGGACATATCAGAAAGTCTTGGGAACTGTGCACAACGGCCATAATCTGGAAAAGGCTATAAATAAGCTCCCAACAAGACACAAAGTGAGCTTGCACGTTGCTGCAATGCTGCCAAATTTCCTAGTGGTGTTAGAACATTAATTCAACTTTGTAACACATCACTAACAGCATCTAGCGTCACTCTAAGGAATTAAATCAAATCTTTTCTACTCATATTCCTTGAGAAACCCGAGATTCTGTAGAAGAGAAATTTTCTCTCAAAAGAAAATTTCTTGAAATCTTCTATTCTTATCCTTTCACTAGATAATATTCTTGTTGTTGCAAGCTTTGAATAGGAGTTGTTTAAGGATATCCTTTGTTCATTCAAAGTCCTTAAGCATTTGTTTGTAAGTGCTTTACGCACACACTTTTCAAACACAAATCTGTATTTATTTGTAAAAGTCTCACTCATGTGGAGCTGAGCAATTAGAGCCTGAAGAGGCTAGGAAAAGAATACTTGTAAAAGTCTCATGGTGAATGAGCAAGTAGCCTGAAGAGGCCAATCAAAGAATACTAGTCTTGCTCATGGTGTTGAGTTAAGCAAGAGAAGCCAGAAGTGGCTTGATGAAAGAATACTAATCTCTTACTCATAAGAGTGGAGTAAAAAGTCCTTAATTGTTTAAGGCAAGGAAGTCCTCGTAATGAGGCAAGGAAATCCACTTTGGGTTGTGAAGTGGTGGAAGTCCTTTACGTGTTAAAGGCAAGGTTGTCTGGGAAGGCACAATAAGAAGAATATCCTGAGGGAGCCTGGGAAGGCTTCGATAGGAAAGAATATCCATGCTTAGCCTGGAAAGGCTTGTGGAAAGAATATTCACTGCAAAGCCTGAAGAGGCTAGAAGAAAGAATACTTGAGAGAGCCTGAGAAGGCTTGATAATATCTGTAACTTTGAAGAAAGTTAGTGGAACTCAAACAATTGTTTGAGAACTGGATGTAGGCATCATTGGCCGAACCAGTATAAAATTGTGTTCACTTTCTATACTTCTCTCTGAACTTGATTGCTAGTTTAATTTCTAGTTGCTTAATCTTTATCTTAATTCACACTCTATATAAAGTATAAGATGCATGATATTAACTAGTTTTTTCTATCAGAAAATTACATCAGTGAGAAACACAACTTTTGAAGTGAAAACGTGCAAGAACATAATGAGTTCTTAGAGCAGATTTTCTGTAAACCAGTCATCGTAATTCTTCATATACGGATTCGTTAACCGTTGGATCGAGCTGAAAATTTGTGAGAATGTTAAGGACACATAGTTCTAACATTTGAACGGTTGGATCTTTGATTCGATGACTGGGGTGAGAGATAATAATAACGTAATGAACCAGTACAAATTATGCTCTCACCAGAAAGTAATATCAGAAACTTCTATGAGGGTTCTGAGTCTCTATGACCATTTCTCTTTGAACTAGAATGTGTTTCTGAAGTTTATAGTATATTATTATGTGCGTAGATATTATCTAGAATAAGTTCCTAATTCTTCATATTAGATAACTTATCTAGAAAGTATCTCTATACATGGTTTCTAAGTGCTACAACTATGTTAATATCTCATGTATATATTGAATATATTATCATGTTAATATAGTTATTATTATAATAACTCTCTTTCATTATGACTTCAAGTATTTACACTTGATAGTTATAATCTACAAGTTTCAGAAATCACCAAGAAGGTTGATCTTCTCAGAAAGCAAAGTTTCTGAGAAACTTTACTTTCTCAGAAGGACTCTCCGCTGCGACTCAGAAGGATACCCTTCTGAGAAGTGTTTTTGAAAGAAAGAGTTTTAGAAGAGTATTTTGAAAATTTAAGCACGATTCAACCCCCCTTCTCGTGCTAACACACACCTTCAATTGGTATCAGAGCCAGGCCTCTGGGGTTGAGCAATCTCACGATTGCAGAGGTTAAAAGGTCAATGAAGGATTGAGAAAGCTAATTCATCATATGTGTGAGAATACTTTTTCAAAACAAACTCTTTCTTATTCTAGTTTCTGAGAATTGTCTTTATGAGTTAAAATTCTTTTTTTTAGAAACACTCACTTTACTTCTCACCTATTCTAAAATGGTGTATCTTTTCAAGAAGGTGATAAACATGTATGAGAAGATTATTTCAAAGCTTAACAAATTCAACTTATTGAATGTTCTCATTCATAATTGAACATCTAAGTTACCAGAGAACCTCTTAGGTTTCTGATATACAATTTGCTCCATCTTCTCTACATTATTTTCTAAGTAAAGTGAGTGTTTCTAAAAGGTACAGATGATCTAGGTTTCTTAACCTTAAATCTGACCTTCTTGAGAAAGCCAGTTGAGAAATCTTATTCTCACTTACTTTAAGAATTCATTGTGTGTACCTTCACTTGAAAACAATTTATCTGGTGTATTTTCTTAGTTTATTATCTTAATATATATTCTCTCCAACTAACCAAGGAAGGACCCAATTGACATTCAGTGGGTACCAGAAACTTCTTTATCTTGCAGGTTCAACTAAAGTGAAAAGAACTCAACACATAAATGAGTTCAGTGGAGAATTCAAGAGGGTTCTGAAGAATCTCTTATGAGAACAAGCTGAGATGGATCAAGCTTATAAAAAGTCTGATTTATCATTCTTTACAATAGCTACAAAACTCTTTCAAGAAGAATTATCTAAGGAACTTGGAGTGCTCATCTCATTCTCATCAAGCAAATCAAATTGGAAGATTGTTGGCTGGATATCCTAGACTCATTGCAAATCATATATTCAGAAAGTAGTGAAGCCTTCTGAAAGGAAGTCCATCTACGAAGCTCTCCGAAGCTTCTACAACAACTTCTGAGAAACCTAGCAAGATGAGAAAGCAACTATGGGCAATTCCTGGAAAGAATTATTTCAAAGAAGACTCTGAATATTCCCCTCAAGCAACAAGTCTCAGAAAGTGAACTCAGAATCACTTTTGGCACCAGAAATCAAAATCCTCAAGGATCACATTCAATTCCAAAGTGAGGTATTTCTGAAACAAAAACATTATATGCAAATTGTTGTTGTGCATGAAATATGTATGAACTATGTATATGCATATTTGATTTAATTGTGTGAAAACATTTTTCAAATTAAATGCATTGCATCAACATGTCATCTGCATAAGCATATCCCTCTCACACCCTATCAAAGCGCACGAGAATTTGTGACTGAAACTAGGAAAACAGGGCCTGATGATCTATGGAGTTCTGGAATAGCAGGATTTGGAACAGGTGCTATTCTAGGGCATCTACAAGGTTCGGTTCTGCTATTCTTTTCTCCCTCATCCCGCATTCTTGTGATTTATATTATCATATGTGAGTTACGATGCTGGATATTTGCATGTCTGCTCTTGACAGTATCAGATATTTGAGAGAAAAATTTATTTTTACTACTTGCTCAATTTTTTTCATTGTTTTCTTAAATCTTTATAATGATTCCAACATTGTTGCATAGTTTGGCATTAGTACACAGTTTCTTAGGCGTTTCAATCGGGGAAGTTACTACTTACAACTTCTTAGTTTGTGCCTTTCAAGGATTAAAATTAAAAGTGAGCTTATTATTGTCACTATAGTGAATAAGTAAGCTACAACTATACTGGTTGTCTCCAAATCCACCATTCTTCTTCTTCTGAGGAACTGCAACAGAGTTCTTGTTGTGGCCACCACTAGTGGTGCCACCATTCTTGTCCTCAACTCTTCAATTTCTCTTCTCTTGTAAACTCAATAATCTTTTTTAATTGTTTATATATATATATGTATATATATATATAGGACTTCAAAGTTCTGGCAAGAGTTGCAGAAATGGACCAATTATCTAAGGCCTGGTATTAAGAGAGGAAAGTTCAGTCTGCAAGAAGAACAAACCATCATTCAACTTCATGCACTCTTAGGCTGCGTTTGTTTTTACTGACCCCGGGGGCAGAGTCAGTAGAGTCACTGGTGTCACTGACCCTGGAGGTAGAGACACAGTGACTCTTGTCACTGTTTTATGTTTGATAAAAAACTAGAGTCAGAGTCACAATGTACTTATCTAATATTTATTTTTCTGGGATAAAAGTGTGGATTACCTCTATTACCCTTGATTAAAAATTAAATCTAACACTGCATAATATGTTTGAGAAAGCACATTAGCAGCAAAAACAACATTGCATCATCATATCCAAAGCACAATAGCAGCAAAAACAAAACATTATCTAAGCATATGTACAAAGAGTTGCAGAGCATCATAAGCAAGCCCGTTTGGTGAATATCCACAAATCAACACATTCCATGAGACAACATATCATAGAGGCATATCATCAAACAGATAGCGTGCATGGGTGGTGAACCCCAGTTTCATGCACAAATCAAGGAGAGCAATATTTACATAAATTATATCTCTTAACTATGAAAATAATCACTTGTGCACCACACATACTCTTATTCATACATATCAGATTCAAGATATATTCATCCATTCTTAACCTATTCATACATAACTGAATAAAAAATTTCATAAAACAGATTAATAGTTTAGGGTTTTAAACTAAAATAAATTCATAAATTTTAAATTAAACAAAATAGATTCTGAAATTTTAACCTATCCTCCCTATGGAGGAACAAATAACTGCAACAAGAGAAGCTCTAGCGCGCGGCGGCAGCAAACGCAGAACCGGCGGCAGCAGACGCAGAACTGGCGGCGGGCGCAATATTAGAATCGGCGATGGCAGAAGCTGAACCAGCGACAGCAGAAGCATGGGTCAACCTTGGTGCTCCTTCGACCTCCAGATCTGCAACGCTACCAACCTCCCTCGGTGCTCCTTCAACCTCTAGAGTCGCAGATCCGCAACAGAAGCAGAAGCATGAAGACGAAGCAGAAGCAAGAGAGCAAGACGAAGAAGAAGCAAAAGCTTGAAGACGAAGCAGCAGAGGAAGATGAAGACGGAGCGGAAAAGGAAGACGTAGCAATAATCCAGAACCAAAAGAAAGGACAAGGACATAGTGTGGAATATTGAAAATTTGATAAGGAGAGAATGGGAATAAAAATTCATAAACATGAAATATTTCTCCGTGTCTCCGAGAATGAAGCCAGTGACTCCACTTTTTGGGAGTCACAAAAGATGACTATTTTGACTCCGGAGTCACTCTGACTCTGTCCTATTTTCTCAGAGTCACTAAAAACAAACAATCAACAAAGTCACTAATAGAGTGACTCCTTGACTCCGACTCCGGAGTCACGAAAAACAAACGCAACCTTAGGGAACAAGTTGGTACTTTGGAAGCTTTTTCTTCGGCCTTTATATTAGTTATATATTCTTCATGTTTTTGTGCTTGATTGAATGTGAAGCTTATATAATATAGGTGGTGTTCATTTGATTTGATGACAAGTAATTCCATTGTTTCTCCTATCATTCTGTTCTGGATTCCCTCATGATTCTCTGTTTCTTTTTATTATTATTAGTTTTTTTTTCTAAGAGTAGTGAGAACTTTGATATACCTCAACTCAGTTTAATGGTATTTTGATTAATTTCTTACACAACACTTGCTATATGAATGAGGCATTATTATGCAAGCAACTAGGCCAGGGGTGCTATATATATATATATAATAATAATAATAATAATAATAATTTCTTTTGCTTTTCCAACTGATCTTTCTCTTGCAGTGCATAATGTCTTAAATGCAAAATGAGGTTCTCTATCCTATCTGCTGCCATGTCCATAAATTCACTCCCTGACACCCGATATATATATATATCGTGAGTGGCATGTTGGTTTGGGGCATGTTCTCTAACCCATGCATTCTCGATTCGAAGCTAGCACACGCTTGAAAGCTAGCTAGCTGATGATAAATATATAGTATGTTAATGCTAGTAATGCTAGTTTTGTGCTTATCATACAAGGAATATCATTTTATAACCCCTGCTTTATTTACATTTTCTGGTCTGTATATCAATAAATGTATTTTGTGTACATGTATTGCTTTCTTTTGCTTTTTTCTTTGTGATGTTTACTAGATTATATTCATTTTAGTTCATTACACCATCAGTGGATTGTGTAGATTTTGCTAGTAATTTTATGGACTAGCCTTTTTATATCTTTCTTTCTTCCATGTTTCGAATACAGTTATAACAAATGTGATAACATTGGGCACCTTTTGATGTGTGTTTATTTCAAATAAGAACATATTGTATCTTTATTTCAAATAAAAGCACACTAAATGATCAATATTGCATAGTGCAGTACATATGATCATCTTAATCTATACATGGATGGACTCCAACACTTGTTTGTTTTTATTTAATATTAATTTGGTTATGATTTGTTTTTACTTCAGCATATATCGTCAACTCTTTTTGTCAAATCTAAATAAATACAAGTGTATCAATAATTCATTTGCTAGTTAAATAGCCATTATTAAAAGTAGGAGTAAGAGTGGCTTCGTTGAGACAATCTTGTGCAAAAGATTATGAGATAACTATAAGTTTCTATATTTTTTATTTACAATCTTGTGTGAGACAATATAAGTTTTGAGATTCTTATTCCCTTAGAAAATGTTCTCACATTAATAGAAATTATTTTTTTTATTGTTATCTTCACTTAGATATGGACAAAAGTTGGATTTTAAAGCCACGGAATATTCCCGAGTATATGGATGGGCTATTGAAATTTTTGGACTTTGCGTTTGCTAATGCATCGTCCGATAATAGGATAAAGTGTCCTTGTTCTCGTTGTGGATTTAGACTATTCCAGACTAGAGAAGAGGTGTATGATCACTTGTTGTTAAGACCTTTTCCATCAGGTTATACGGTTTGGGTATTACATGGAGAGAGAGGTGTCAGAGAGACTTCTAATTCTAAACATGAAGCACCACATAGTACATCTTGTGAAGATCCAATCAATGCGTGAGATGATTCATGACGCTTTTAACTTCTCAAGACAACATGCTAGTGAAGACTCCACAATACATGAACAAATGAATCAGGATGAAGAAATGACGCCGCATGTACAAGAGGGTCCAAGTAGTAATGTTAAGGAGTTCTATGATTTGCTTAGAGATGGGGAACAAGAAATATATGAAGGGTGCTCAAAGTCCACCAAGTTGTCTTTTTTGGTGAAGTTGTATCACATCAAGTGCATGTGTGGGATGAGTGACAAGGCCTTGTCGATGATAATCGCGCTATTGTATGATGCTTTTGAGCATGCAAAGATTCCAAAATCTTTGTATGAGGCCAAAAAGACTATAAAAAAGCTTGGTCTTAATTATAAGAAGATAGATGCATGTCCAAATGATTGCATGCTATACTCAGGATTGGATAAAAGCTTGAATCAATGTAAGCGATGCGGTGTATCCAGATGGAAGGGAAAAATTGAAGAAAACTCCTCTAATGAGCATGAACATGAAGTTGGTAAAAAGAAAAATCTGAAACCAGCAAAGGTTCTTCTCGTTATTTTCCTCTTATTCCATGATTACAAAGATTGTTCATGTCAAGTAAAACATCTGCTGATATGAAATGACATGTTGGTGGTAATAAGGATGGCTTTTTGAGGCATCCTAGAGATGCTAATGCATGGAAAAAATTTGACTCTGAATTTTCAGAATTTTCTTCAGATGCACGTAATGTTCGCCTAGCCTTAGCTAGTGATAGGTTCAATTCTTTTGGGAATATGAGTACTAGTTATAGCATTTGGGCAGTGGTTCTTATTCCCTACAATACCCCTCCTTGGATATGCATGAAACAAACTTCCTTCATTCTCTCCATGATCATTCCAGGTAAGAAAATGTCTGCAAATAACATAGATGTTTACCTACAACCTTTGGTTGACGAGCTGAAGAAGTTATGGGTTGGTGTAGAAACATTCGATGTTTCATCAAATCAAACTTTCAAAACGCAAGCAGCGTTGATGTGGACGATTAGTGATTTTCCAGGACTAGGGACATTATCTAGGTGGAACACATATGGAAAACTAGCTTGTCCTACATGCAACATTGATGCTGAACCATGTCGACTTAAGCATAGTAGAAAATAGTGCTTTATGGGTCATCGACATTTTCTAAGTTCCGGCCACAAGTTTAGACTAGACAAGATTTGATTTGATGGTATAGTTGACAAAAGAAATCCACCAAGGAAACTATCAGGCTCAGATATTTTTAGGCAGGTGGAGAACATTCAAGTATCATTTGGAAAGACACTAGAGGTAAAAGGGAAAAGAAGACGCGAGCAACGAAGTTCCAATGAGGATGAGTCACATTGGAGAAAGAGGAGTATATTTTTTGAACTTCCGTATTGGGAGTTCAATTCATTGCGCCATAATCTTGATGTAATGCACATTGAGAAAAATGTGTGCGACAACGTAATATGCACCTTGCTTAATGAAAATGGAAAGACAAAGGATCACCTTAATGCTAGAAAAGACCTACAATATATGGGCATAAGGTCTGATCTTTGGCCAAATGAGAACGGAAAATATCTGGCTGCTATTTTTAGTATGACAAATGCTCAAAAGAATATATTTCTCAAGACTTTAAAGAATGTAATTGTTCCGAATGGTTACTCAAGCAATATTTCAAGGTGTGTCGATTTGAAGCAACGTAGGTTGTTTGGATTAAAAAGTCACGATTGCCACATTCTAATGGGGCAATTGTGATGGGTAAGCGTCGCAACTCCCATAAATTTAGTTATTTATAAACCAAGTTCCCCTAATATAGTTTATTGGAAATCCGGGTCGTCTCTCACAAGGAATGACTAAGAAAGCAATACGCAAGACTAGTCGTATGAGGGTTGTCACAAGTTGGGGGTTTTTGTTTGAATGCAAGAGAAATAAATTTGAATAATAAAAACATTGGTTTATGAGGTAGAACATTCATTAGGGCGTTTATCATTGGCTACAAAAGAATGCATGAGTTGATTAATTATGCCAGAGTTAGATCTAACCCTATTTCTGTGATTCTAAGAGTTGATTGCCTAGAACAAGATTAGTCAGTGAGATCTCACCTTTAGTTTCGTTTTCAACAATCTTAAAAGCCAATCACATTAATCTAATTAAAAGGACTAATCAGTCAATTAATTAATCATTATCAATTCCTGATATGTCATGCATCAATTAATCAATTAACACATAAACACATGCCAATGAATTAGCCTAACTTGATCGAGTAAGCCAAGACAAAGGTTTAACACACAATTTAAGATCTCAAATTATATGCCAAGGTTTGATAATGAAAACTTATGCAAGATTAAGAACAAAGCCTCAATTTACCCCAATGATGTTCATACCCTCATAAACCACCAAGAGACTTAGTTACTCATGGCGATAATATGAGGGCAGAAAATAAGTTGGAATTAAAATAAAGATGGAATGAAGAAATTAAACAACTTGAACAATAAAGAGTAAAGTAAAGAAATTAAATGCAATTTGGAAAGATGGAAAAACGAATAACTGAATTAATTAAAGGAAGTAACTTACAAAACCCAAAGGGCTTGACGAATAACGTTGGAAATACAAAGGAGGAAGCTAGAGCTAGACTAGGAAAGAAGATGAAATCCTAATGGAGAAAATAAACTCTAACTAAAAAGCCTAGGGTTGAAAGTAAGAAACTAGGAAAAGAAAAGAGTATGAAATTAAAATATGTAAAAGTGATGGTCAGTGAGTGATGTGTTTTCTGATGCATTAGCCTTCGTTGAATAGAGAGAGCAGCCTCCAAACCCTAGCTAATTGGGCCCCCAGCTCGGCCTTGCGGATAGGTCTCTGCTGTAACAGAATTGCAGCGCGTCGCTGGGGTGCGTATAGCCCGCTAGGGCGCCAGTGCTGTGCACGTGATGGATTCTAGTAGAGTTCGGGCGCTGGGGCGCTCGATGCCAGTCCTGAATTCCACCGCTCCGCTTCTTGCTCAGTTCCTGATGTCTACTGCTCCAATAATTCCTATGACCTGCACCAAAAATACAAAATACCCAAGATCAAGTGCAAAGGTCATCCTTGAATTGCAAAAACATCATAAAATTTATTACTTTAGCCTTTATTTCAATTAAGTCCAAATTAATTCCAAATTGTATTAAATACAATAAAAGGATAAAATAGAGCAAAGAAATGCCTACAATTATCCAAATTAAGGGCATAAAATATTGGCAAAAACCACGTTATCAAATATCCCCACACTTGAATAATTGCATGTCCTCATGCAAAAGCAATGATTCCAAGCATCTCTCAAAGTAAAGCATTGGCTAACACATCTAACACCTATGTCCTACAAGAAAAAAAAAATACTACAAATGATGGAAAGTTATTCAAAATAGCACACCTTGATCAAAATTATGCAACACCCACAATCATATTACAAGTTGGCATTCAAGGAAATTCATGAGTTAAGAGAATCAGTTCATGTTATGCAAAGTTGGTTGATTGGCCCTCACCAGTGTGTTTTTCTCTCAATCACTCAGTGTTTTGGCTAAGCACTCAATTGAATAAATCACACAAGTATTCACATTCCATAAATTTGCTATACTCCTAACATTGTAATTCCACAAACATGGTGCATCAAGAGGTCTTTTCAGGGTTGTAACGGGGCTTGGGACAGGTGTGGCATATGTGGGAAGTGGACTCAATTCCAAGAAACTAAGACTTCAATAAACCCATAATTTCTTAATTTTAACATTCCCAAGATTTCCAAATAATTTCACAGTAATTCCCAGGAACCCAACAACCTTTATTTGCAAAATTTGAATATTTTTCTTTAATTTTTCTGTATTTTTCGATTTTTTATTTAATGAATTTCTCATCTCAATTCCTTTGGTAATTTAAATGAGGTGGAAAAGAAAATAACAAAAGACCACTTATGTACAAAAGCTACCCTTACAATTATATTCCCATACCTTACAATTTATTCCAGTGCACAATTTAACCCAATTTTCCCACACTTAAGACCTTTGCCCAATAATCAAACAATGTCCTCCTAGTTCCTCAGAAGGGATTTTTCATTGTTTTTCTGTCTTTGGCTCGTAATGAGGTTAGTAACAATAAAGGGATAAAGGCTCAAATTGGCTACAATCAATGGGAATTGTGTATAGGTTGGCTATTTGGCTAAGTGGCTTTTAAATGCAGAACAAAACCATGCCTCAATCACACGCAACATGTATAAAACGCAAAACAAGAATCAAGCAAATTCAAGAATAACAAATACAAGTGTGTGTGTGGTCATAGAAAGAAAGTGATCAATTGATGTATTTAATCACAGTAAGCCTCAAATCTCACAGCTTCACAGGTAATCTAAACAACCAACCAGAGATAACACAAACAATTCAAACTCATATGGGATACATGCCAACATTTCTGAGTTAAAATCAAAGGGTAAAGCAACTTCAGACCAAAAGGTGCTATAAAGAAAACTACCCAATCATCTACCTAAAAACTCATGAAAACAAAAGAAAAGAAAATAAAAAAAGAGTAAGGCATGCAAATATTTACAAATGCCAATTTTTTTTACACCCTCCCCACACTTGAATGAGACACTGTCCCCAGTGTCAACAATTTAAAGAACAGAGAAAAGGGTATAGAAGGGACCTACGGAGGACTCAATTGTCCTCTGAACCATCGGCATCCTCGTCAGCATCCTCGTCATCATCCTCCTCCTCCTCGGCCTCATCATCCTCATCGTCGTCGTCTTCCTAGTCCTCATCAACATTAATAGGAGTCTGGGAATGTCCTGGAGCTCCATAACCGGCGGAAAAGCGCTGGTCGATGTAAGACCAGAAATCTCTCTGTGCCTCAGCAAATCTCTGGTCATAGTAGCCTTGCATGGCCAGAAACTGCTGATCGTAATAGCTCTGTGCAGCTGCAAACTTCTGGTCCATGTAGTCCCTCATGTTGACCTCCATCTGGGTCAACTGCGCAGTGATGGAATCTAGAGGATTCCCCGCAGGTTGGCTCTTATTCTGAGCTGTTGCATCCTTGGTAGCGAGACCGGCGGCGGTGATGGTGGTGTGTGGCCCTTGCCACTCATCGTCAGCGTACTCTGGCACACCACACTAGATAGCCAAGGAGGTAACCAGAGAAGGGAAAGAGAGGCACCAGTTGGTCTCAATGTGGTGAGCCTGATGCATGGTGCGCTGCAGATGAGTGGGCAAGTCTACCCAGTGGCCCTCCATAATGCAGTAGAGATGGAGGGCTTGATCTGTGGTGAGGTCGGAGATGTGGGAGACTGGATAGATATAGCTGAAATAGATGCATGACCACGCTCTGGTCTCCAGGTTGAGCGTGTAGTTCTTTAGTGTGCGGGGGAGCATATTGGTCCCCAGTGTCCAGCTGCAACCCGGAAGGCAGAGGTGGTTCTTGATCACCTCCAAACCCGTGTCGGCCATAGTCTGAATGGCATCTGGCTCCCCGAACGCGTACTCGGGCTCCGGGGCGATATGAATAGGAGTGGCTATGCTCACCACATCGACCGGAATGAATTTGCCCCGGAGGAACACCTCAGTGGCGGAACGATCATGGAAGTTGGCGTAGAACTCCCGCACCCAGGTGATGTTTGCTCTGACGGGGGAACTGAGAAGATAGTGGGCCCACCCCCGCCTCTCAATCTACGTGATGACCATGTTGAGCCGTCCTTGGCCCTCATCGTGGAACTGGTACCCCAACTCAAAGAGGTGTTTCCTCTTATGAATGGTGGAGTGGAAGGCCAGCTCGGCGGTGCGTCCAGGAAGCATGCTGGGTCATGAGGCTGATCATAGGCATGGTCATCCTCTTCGGTGGTGCGCACTCTCTTCCCCTTGTCGCCTCTTGTTCGTGGTGCCATTCCTGCAGAGATAAAATCAAGACGATTAAGATCCCAAACAGTCACAGTAATCATTGGCTATTGATTTTCCTTGTCATGCCATTATTGGATGCAAATGTAAAATAAAACAAAAAGGAACATAGCAGCGAAACGAAAGCAAGGGACATCAGGCAGCAAGCAATCATAACAGATTCGACCAATTTCTGCAGCAGGTCGGCGCTAGGGCGCGGAGGACGCGCTAGAGCGCACTGAGGGCGCTGGGGCGCTCGATGCCAGTCCTGAATTCCACTGCTCCGCTTCTTGCTCAGTTCCTGATGTCTACTGCTCCAATAATTCCTATGACCTGCACCAAAAATACAAAATATCCAAGATCAAGTGCAAATGTCATCCTTGAATTGCAAAAACATCATAAAACTTATTACTTTAGCCTTTATTTCCATTAAGTCCAAATTAATTCCAAATTGTATTAAATACAATAAAAGGCTAAAATAGAGCAAAGAAATGCATACAATCATTCAAATTAAGGGCATAAAATATTGGCAAAAATCACATTATCAAATTGCTACCAATTTCTTTGAGGAATGCGATGCCTGGAGCAGTACCTGCTGTTTTAGCCGATCTTTGTTCATTCTTTCAGAAAATATGTAGTAAAGTGTTGAATCCTGCGGAGCTTGATACCCTCCAATATCAAATATAATTGTTCAAACTCTTTGTCACTTTGAAATAATTTTTCCTCCGTCATTTTTTACCATCATGGTCCACATAGTTGTTCACTTAGTTGATGAAGTACGAGATGGTGGACTAGTGCATTATTGGTGGATGTATCCAATAGAGAGGTAAACTTAATACAATAAGTTTTTTTGTTCATTTTTATTAAATAAGTAAGTTACATTATTTGAATCCTTAAACGTTTTACTATGAAGGTACATAGGTCGTTTAAAGTCTTATGTGCGTAATTAGGCACAACCGGAAGGCTCTATTGTTGAGGGTTATTTGGCTGAAGAAATACTCACATTTTGCTCAAGATACTTGGATAACATTGAGACAAGAATCAATCGACCTGCACGTGTTGATGATCAACCTGCTGATGTGCAGCATCATGAATGGGATACTATGTTCCCCAAAATTGGCAGAGCTGTTAGTGGTTTCTAAAATTTTAAATGAGTGAAGTACCAAATTAACCCCCGAAAGATTTTGTCGCTGACAAAATCACCCCCAAAACATTTTAACAACAAAATAGCCCCCCAATGATGTTTAACGTTTGACAAAAGACACCCACCGTGAACTTTCTTCAACAGACGTTAACTACAGTGATGAGGTGGAATACACAATGTCACCTTGGATATTTCTATACAATCAAAATCCCTAATTAGTGTCTCTTTCCACAAATTTATGAATTGAAACCCAAAATCATCTTCTACTCTCTCCCTCATTCTCCCTAAACAAGACACTAATTAGGGTTTCAATTCATAAATTTGGGGAAAGAGACACTAATTATGGATTTTGATTGTATAGAAATATCCACAGTGGCACTGTGTGTTCCATCTCATCACTGTAGTTAACGTCCGTTGAAGAAAGTTCATGGTGGTTGTCTTTTGTCAAACGTTAAACATCATTGGGGGGCTATTTTGTCGTTAAAATGTTTTGAGGGTGATTTTGTCAGCGACAAAATCTTTCGGGGGTTAATTTGGTACTTCACTCATTTTAAATTAACACTAATGGAGAAGTTGCAAGCACATCGTCACGTGTTGGTCAATTGTGTAGCAGTAGACCCATATCTTCAGTAAGTTGGAGCTAAAGTTTTATGAACCTCATTCCAATCAACAATATTCTTAGTATATTACATTAATCTTTTCTTACATATAGGGAATTCAGGACAATAACAAAGAAGATGTTAAGGAATCGTACACGGTTGCAATTTGAAATTGATAAAGTTGTGCACAAGGATTAAGGTGGCTTGATTGGTTTCAGAAGCATGTGAGTTGAACTAATAGTGTTCATTCCATTTTAATATGTTAAACAATAGTAAAACTAATATTGGTCCTTCTTGATGTTAGATTACCATTGAAGGCGTACAACATTCAAATGAATTAAGGTGGCTCGCACATGGACCGCTTGATCATGTCAAACGGTTTAGTGCTTACAATGTGAATGGATTCAAATTTAGAACTCTTTCTCGAGAAGATGGATTGAAAAGTCAAAATGGTGGGGTATTTGGTATGTTTGATACGAGGAGTTATGCTACCAATCGTGATAACAATGTAGCAATTGGCGGTGTTCCATATTATGGAAAATTGGTGGACATATTGGAATTGTATTATAGTGGACAATTCACCGTTACATTGTTCAAATGTTTGTGGGCTAATACCACTAGTGATAGAGGCATAAAAAGAGACGACTTGGGCAATACTAGTGTTAATTTCTCTCGTTTAATACATGTTGGTGATCGAGAAAGTGATGAGCCATATATTTTGGTATCACAAGCTCAACTCATATATTATGTGATTGATGAAATTGAAAAAGGATGGAGTATTGTTGTTCCTCTAAAACCAAGAGACTTGTATGAGATGAGAGAAAAAGAGCAAATTTATGATGTTGTTCATTCTCCACAACTGAACTTGGATAGGTGGTTTGGAGACGATAGTGGAGTTTTGCGTTTGGTAAGGGATGATGATGTAGAGGACGAATCTGTCCGAGAATGATTCTGCTAGGAAAAGGGCTTTTGGGCGCGATATCGGAAAGATTGAGTTGAGTTCCCTTGTCCATATGGCTTGAAGAGGCATCAACGTTCTGATATACTAGTAGCAGTAGCAGTAGCACCAGCAGTTTAGAATTCAGTGTTCTCTACTTTAGTTTAGCCTAGTGTTTCACAATTTGAAAAATACATTTTCTTCGGGTTTTGCTAAAGGGCACTTGTAAAAAGATAACAAGCAGCTCGTTTTGCTTTATATATATCATGTCCCACTTTAATTTCAGATCTCTTAATATTTATCCAAAAAAAAATTCGCATTTCCTTTTTACTGTTAAAGGTCTTGCTAATGCTGCTTGTTTTTCTAATTCCCTCAAAGAAACAACTTACATATATATATATCCATCATTGGTCTATCTCTCTATATATAGATATAATTAGTCTTAAAGCTACATATGGATGGATTATTGACTGACTGGCTTTGATAAAGATTAGTATCTAGACTGCTATGTAATGTATATATAGTGCCTATCAGTAAACTGTGTGCTTTTAGATAACAATGGGGTTGTGTTTCCCCTTTTAGTTTTCCGCTCCAAAAAATTGTAGTGTATATATGATGTATAGGTGATAGTAATTTAGTTTTTCACTCCAAAAAACTGTAATATACTATCTAGTACTTATAATAATAATCTAGTATAAATTGCTGCGGGTGTATTGATATGTGTAATTGCAGAGGGTATTGATATGTGTAATTGCAGAGGGTGTGGACCATATAGATAGTATATTACACCTGTTAGTTTTTCCTTGTTATTCTCGTATTACATGATAGATTGTTCTAGAAAAATAGAAAATAAGTGATAACTATATTGAAACAGGATGAAATATCATTTCATTTCCTCACATTTAAGAAAATTATTTAGCTTTTCTTGAATTTTTTATTGACTATATTTATATTGTTTAATCTGCCTAAAGATCTAATTTTTACAAAGTTGCAGCAATGCATGGGAATAAACGCTTTAAAGCTGCAGAATATATTACAAAGAAATCAAATGCTTCTACTAAACCAACTCATAGTGGTGATTGCTCTCTCACATCAGCTTCTAAAGGTGGCGTTCAGTCAGCTGCACCAACTCACAGTGGATCTAGTTCCATTCCATCTCATCATCCTAACCAAGAGGCTGAAGATGTTGAATCATTTGATGAATATGTTGAGAATCTCTTTTCTACATCAGGTGACACAAGTTCGAGTAGTCGTAAGAAAAACTATTGGGTAGTTACAGTTATTGATAAGACTATAACATAGATTTTACGTGTTTGATTTAGTGTTCCTTGTTTCACTTTTATTCTTGATTTATTCCTTGTTTTATTGTTTATATTAATTATGTTCTTTATTTGTTTTAGACGAGGATGAAATCACTAAAGAAGCACACTCGAAAGTACAAGATGTTTGGACACTCCAAGAGGGTAAAAAGGTTATTGTTTCATGTAATGAGTATGGCAAGCCGTAGGTGATGGAGGTGGTCTTCTAGGTGGCTTCATCGGAACATTAGGAAGTGACTTTTCAAAGTTTCCCATTTGTTATGGCTCTTGGCGTAAAGTTTCAAAAGTATACAAGGATAATGTATATGATAAAATCATAAAGGTATCAATTATTTTTATTTGTTTTGATTTAATCACTTATGACTAAGTTTTACTGATGTCATTGATTTGTTTTGTAGAAATATTTTCTTATCATGGATGATCGCTTGAAAGGGAATATTATGAAACGAATCGGGAAGATATGGAAAGATAGGAGATTTGAATTATTTCATGAATTCTATAAACCTACTTTGAGTATGGAAGAAAACATATCAAAACGCCCTGCCGGAATTGATGAAGATCATTGGAGAATGTTACTAGAATATCGATTGTCTGAGAAGACCTAGGTAAGATATCTACTATTGAAACAAATTAATTACAAACAAATTAAGTTCCCTGTTGCTGCTGCATCATTATTAGCTGCCACAGAACATGTTGATCCCATCATCAGAGGGAACATGCTTCTTGCTGGGTTATTATTATTAATATTATTATTCCACAAGTAATTATCACCACAAATCGCTCATGCTGCTTGAAACTCCTCATCCATAGCTACCCGATCTTCTGTGTTGTGTACTTGTGTTCTCTCTAGCACTACTATCTAATCAAATATATATATTTGTCAGAGAGAGAAGAGCTAATATCACTACTAGAAACTCTCGGATTATCGACGGATTTTATCGACGAATCCCCTTAATATCCGTCGATGAATCACTGTATCGACGGATGTATCGACGGATAGTCCCCCACGATTACTTGCTAGTCAGAATTCAAGTATCGACGGATTTAACCAAACCATCCGTCGATATTTTATCGATGGATATATCCGTCGACATCCGTCGATATTATTGACGGATGTATCGGTGGATATATCCCTCGATAATGTTATTTTAAAAAAAATATAAAATTATTAAATATTTGTATCGGCGGATACTTATCCGTCAATAATTAATTTTGTCCAAAAAAAAATTAAAAAAATAATTTCGTTATCGGCGGATACATCCGTCGATAACAGTGGCCGAAATATTTTTTTTTTAAATATCTGAAATAATAATATTTAAACTAAATCAAAATTTATAACAAAACGATCGATAATCTCCATATATAAAACTATAATGAAATATCTTAATGTATATATTAATCAATATTTACAAAATAGATAAAATCCAAACACTACATAAGTCAAGTCATAAAAAATCCAAAACGTAATGTCTGAACATCCAAAACATAAACGATAAAAAAAATTCATACAAAATCCATCGTATCAATGTCACAATCATCATCACCATCACCAACATCATCTCTGGATGCATCTGGCTGAGTAGGAGGAGTCTGGCAGGAGGAGGTCTAGGAGTCGGTGTGTGGGCAGCGGCGGCAGCAGCAGCAGCAGGAAGTGGAGGTGGTGTAGAATATGCGGGATGTGGATAGCCTGGATGATATGCAGGTGGAGGAGGAGGCCAGAATGCAGGGGGATAAGGCGGAGGGAGATGATGATACTGTGGGAGAGTGAGAGAGAAGGGTGATGGCTGAGAAGGTGGTGGTGGTGCAGAGACGCCAGCAGCACCCGATGATGACCCTCCAGCCGCAAACATCCCGTAATACTGGGACATCTGCTCTCTGATCTGCCTACTGACCTCCGCAGCAATCTCCTGCTGTCGGGCGGTCCGCTCCTGCTCAAGCTGCGCCTGCAGCACCTCGACCCGGGTCTGTAGCTCCAGGTTCAGATTGTGAACTTGGTCACGGACCTCAGCGTCGCTTCTCTCCCCTGAGACTCCTGGTGCTGTAGCTACAGATACGTGGGAGGAACGGGCAATGGGGTTCGCGACCGCGCCCCGCCCGTATATGCGGCCCTTGTAAGGGCCGCCCACAACCTCAGTCCACACCGCCTCCTCATCGACGGGTGGGACGAACTCACCGGGTTGTGATGCCTCTGCCAGCTGAGTGCGGACCTCATCCAAGCGGCGCGTATAATCAGCCTACAATGAGAAGAATACATAATCATTTTAAATAGAATACATAATCATATTAATTGAATACATTTATACAACTATGATGAAATCATTTACATGAGTGCGCTGCGACCGCTCGTCTACCCACGTCGTCTTGTCGCCCTTCCTGGTGTGCGTCTCCCTGAACAACTCCTCCTGCGTGGGTGGTCTCTTCAGCCTCTACTCCTGTAAGTTTAAAACAATTGAAGAACAAAGCATTAATTAATCAATTCATATATAAGAAACATAAAATTAAATGTACAAAAAAAATTACGTACCAACCGTCTCTTAGTGGAGTCCACAGTAGCGGATCAACCACAATGAAGGGAGCCACCCCTCAATGAGGCCCTGCTAGCCTTGGCCTTCTCCGACTTGGCCTTAAACCTCGGAGAAGACCAATACTCCTGCAGCACACGGTGGTGGGCATCTAACATCCACTTGTAATCCTTGTCCTTGCCATTACGGATCCATAAGTACATGTCACCGAGCCTCTTAGCTGCCCGATGGCAGAAGGCACGGTAAGTACTGGATCATCGGCAGGACTAATGGTGAAGTGAGACTACAATATATAGACAAATTTAATTTGTTAGTTACCACAACATAATTAATTACTAATTACTAAAATTGAAGAGTTAATATTACCTTCCACTCCTGATACCATCGTCGCCTCTCCTCCTCGATCAACTTCGAGAAATACTCGATCGGCCTATGATACATCTTCTGTATCGTGGCCGTGATCTGATGAGTGTCGAGGGTGGCAGGCACAAAACTACATTGTTATAAAGAATTAGTTTCCATTTTATATAATAATCACTTTTACATATTTTATTTATAAAAGATTGACATTTATTACAACTTAAATCATATACCTTAGACCGGATAGATCCGGTCTGATGGAGGGGAGAGGACGTGTATCTGAAGCTGCTGATGCAATCTCGACCGGCACCTCATTACTGCCCCCAATGTCATGTGGGGAGGCAGTAATGGGTGATGATGGTCCCCCAACAGCAGATGGTGATGGTGATGGTGATGGTACTGACTCATAGTCTGGGTCCTCCTCCATCTCTGGCCTCGGCTCACGACTAGGGATGTCATACAACTGAACACCCCTCGAAAGATAACCACGAGGCTGGGCGGCTGTCTTCCTCCGCCCTCGATCTCCTCGGCCTCTGCCTCTACCCCTACCCCTATCATCATCTGCCATATCTATTCACAACAATACAAGTTACTTTTTGATGCGTTCTATCGTGGCACACATAAATTTAATTAATTTTTATAACCAAGTTCCCCTAATATAGTTTAGTGGAAACCAGGGTCGTCTCTCACAAGGAATGGCTAAGAGAGTAATACACAAGACTAGTTGTATGATAGGGTTGTCACGATTTGGGGGTTTTTGTGTGCAAGTTAATTAAATTGGAAATAAAATAATAATAATAAAAGCAGCGGTTTATGGGGGTGGAACATTCACTAGGGTGTCAATCATTGGCTACAAAAGAATGCATGAGTTGATTAATTACGCCGGAGTTAGATCTAACTCTTTTGTTGTGATTCTAGTGATTAATTGCCTAGAATGGGATTAATTAGTGAGATCTCACCTTTAGTTCCACTTTCAACAATTATTAAAGCCAATCACATTAATCTAATTAAAGAGACTAATCAGCCAACTTAATTACTCATTACCAATTCCTAATATGTCATGCATCAATTAATCAACTAACACATAAACATATGCCCAAGAAATAGCCAACTCAATCGAGTAAGCCAAGACTAGGGGTTAAACACATAACTTAAGATCTCAAATTACATGTTAAGGGTTGATAATGAAAACTCATGCAAGACTAAGATTAGAGCCTCAAAGTACCCCAATGATGTTCACACCCACACAAACCACCAAGGAATTTAGCTACTCATGGCGATGAATTAAAAGACAAGAAATTAAAGGAAATTAAATGCAAGTAAGAAAGATAGAAAAAACGAATAACTGGATTAATAGTAAAGAGTAACTTACAAAACCCAAAAGGGCTGGACGAATAACGTTTGAATGTAAAGATGGAGCTAGAGCTAAAACTAGGAAAACAGAAATCCTAATGGAAAAACGAATAACTCTAACTATGGAAAGAAAATAAGGATTAAAGAAGTGATAGTAGAAGGTGTGTGTGTTTCTGATGCATTAGCCTTGTTTAAATAGAGTGGCCAGCCTCCAAACCCTAGCTAATTGGGCCTCCAACTCGTGCAGATTAGGGTTTCTGCTGTGACAGAGTTGCGACGCGGCGCTGGAGCGCCAGCTTTGTGCACGTGACTGGTTTAAATGAGCCACGCGCGCTGGGGCGCGCTACGGGCGCTGGAGCGCTCGACGCTTGCTCTGAATTCCACTGCTCCGCTTCTTGCTCAGTTCCTGATGTCTACAGCACGAATAATACCTGTGACCTGCACTAAAAATACGAAATATCCAAGACCAAGTGCAAAGGTCATCCTTGAATTGTAAAAACATCATAAAACTGGTTATTTTAGCCTTTATTTCTATTAAGCTCAGATTAATCTCAAGTTGAATTAAATACAATAAAGAGGCCAAAATAGAGCTAAGAATTGCATACAATTATCCAAATTAGGGGTATAAAATGTTGGTAAAAACCGCGTTATCAAATATCCCCACACTTGAACAATTGCATGTCCTCATGCAAAAGCAATGATTCCAAGCATCTCTCAGAGTATTGGCTAACACATCTAACACCTAAGCTAAGTCCTAAAAGAAAAATAAAATCTACAGATGATAGCAAGTTATTCAAAACAGCATACCTTGGTCAGATTTATACAATACCCTTGACATGTTATCAGTTGGCATCAAGAAAAGAGTATGAGTTAGGAGAATCAATTCATGTTATGCAAAGTTGGTTGAGTTGGCCCTCACTAGTGTGTTTCTCTCTCAATCACTCAGTGTTTTGGCTTAGCACTCAATTTGAATAATTCACACAAGTATTTTCATTCCATAAATTTGCTATACTCCTAACATTGCAATTTTTACAAACATGGTGCATCAAGAGGTCTTTTCAGGGTTGTAACGGGGCTTGGGACAGGTATGGCATATATGGGAAGTGAACTTAATTTCCAAAAAACTAAGACTTCATGGTTTGATCAATCCTAGATGACTTCTATTTCTACAGAAAAGATGGAGAGAGAAGAGATGGACAAAATAGAAATACCCAAGATCAATAACCCATAAATTCTTACAATTATCATTCCCAATGTTCCCAAAGATTTTCACATTAATTCCCAGGAACCCAACAACCTTTATTTGCAGGAATTCATATTTTTTCCTTGATTTTTCTGTATTTTTCGATTTTTTTTTATATATATATACCTCATCTTAATTCCTTTGGTAATTAAAATGAGGTGGAAAAGAAAATAACAAAGAACCACTTATGTACAAAAGCTACCCTTACAACATATCCCACTATTTTGCACTCTATACCAGTGCTCAATTTAACCCAATTTCCCCACACTTAAGACCTTTTGCCCAATAATCAAACCATGTCCTCCTAGTTTCTCAGAGGGGATTTTTCATTGTTTTTCTGTCTTTTGGCTTGTAATGAGCTTAGTAACAAAAAAGGGATAAAGGCTCAAATTGGCTACAAACAAATGGAATTTGTGTATGGGTTGGCTATTTGGCTAAGTGGCTTTTAAATGTAAAAACAAATTTATGCCTCAATCACATGCAACATGTATAAAATGCAAAAGAAGAATTAAGCAAATTCAGTAATAACAAATACAAGTGTGTGTGTGCTCACAGAAAGAAAGTGATCAGTTGATACATATAATCACATTTAAAGCTCAAATCTCACAGGTAATCCAATCAACCAAACAGAGATAACACAAACAATTCAAACTCATATCAGATCTATCATGCCAACATCTCAGAGTTAATTAAAAGGGTAGAGTAATTTCAAACCAAAATGTGCTATAAAGAAAACTACCATCATCTACCTAAAAATACATAAAATAAAATAAATAAAGAAAAAGAAAAAGAGTTAGGCATGTTACAAAAGCCAATTTTTATCTACACCCTCCCCACACTTGAATGATACACTGTCCTCAGTGTTAATTAAAATAAAGAACAAAGAGAAGGGTATAGAAAAGACCTATGGAGGACTCAATCGTCCTCGGAACCATCATCATCCTCATCACCATCATCCTCCTCAGCCTCCTCATCCTCATCATCATCGTCGTCCTCCTCCTCATCGACATCAATAGGAGCCTGGGAGTGTCCCGAGGCTGCATAACCGGCGGAGAAGCGCTGATCGATGTAGGATCGGAACCCGCTCTGCATCTCAGCAATCCTCTGGTCATAATGAGTCTGCATGGCCAGGTACCGCTGATCGTGATAGCTCTCAGCCGCAGCAAACTTCTGATCGAAGTACTCCCTCATGTTGACCTCCATCTGGGTCATCTGTGCAGAGAGGGCATCTAGGGGGTTCCCTGCTGGCTGGGTCTTGTTCTGAGCGGCCGCATCCTTGGTGGCAAGACCGGCGGCAGTGATGGTGGAATGTGGCCCTTGCCACTCGTCGTCAGCGAACTCTGGCACACCACTCTGGATAGCCAAAGCTGTGATCAGGGATGGAAAGGGAAGGAACCTGTAGGGCTCAATGTGGTGAGCCTGATGCATAGTGCGCTGAATACGAGTGGGCAAGTCTACCCAGTGGCCCTCCATAATGCAGTAGAGGTGGAGAGCCTGGTCTGTAGTGAGCTCAGAGATGTGGGAGACTGGGTAGATGTGGCTGAAATAGATATGGGACCACGCTCTGGCCTCCAGGTTGAGCGTGTGGTTCTTCAGAGTGCGGGGGAGCATGTTGGCTCCCAGTGTCCAGCTGCAACCTGGCAGGCAAAGACGGTTCCTGATCACGTCTAAGCCCGTAGTAGCCATGGTCTGGATGGCGTCTGGCTCTCCAAATACATGATCGGGCTCCGGGGAAACCTGAATGTTCATGGCTATGGTCTCCACGTCTGCAGGAATGAACTTGCCCCGGAGGAACACCTGAGTGGCAGCGCGGTCATGGAAGTTGGCGTAAAACTCCCGCACCCATGTGGTGTTGGCCCTGACAGGGGCACTGAGCAAGTAATGGGCCCACCCCTGCCTCTCAATCTCTGCCACAACCATGTTGAGCTGTCCCTGGCCCTCGTCATGGAACTAGTACCCCAATTCAAAGAGGGGTTTCCTCTTATGAATCGTGGCCTGAAAAGCCATCTCGGCCGTGACGTCGAGGAAGCGGGCGGGGTCGTGAGGCTGATCGTAGGAGTGATCATCCTCCTCTGTGGTGCGTACCCTCTTCCCCTTACCGCCTCGGGTTCGTGGTGCCATGCCTGAAAAATAAGGACAAGATAATTGAGTTCCAGTATATAGTCCAGTTACATTGGCTAATGTCAATTCTAATCATGCCATAACGAAATGCAAATGCAAAACAAAGTCTACTATAGCAGTTAAAACATGCCTAATCCTAACAAACAGTAAAATGCAGCCTTCAGCCCAAATTATGCAGCAGACCGGCGCCGGAGCGCATAGGGCGCGCTCAAGCGCCCGATCTGCAACATCATGAGAATACCTCGCGCTCGAACGCGTATGTCGCGCTGGAGCGCGCGAGGGTTTCAGCGACAACAGTAACAGCGCAAGAACAGTGAAAATCACATCCCAACTTCAATTTTCTCAACATTCTAACCGATTAAATCACTAATCATGCAATACTAACCGATTAAATCTACCCTAAACAACCAAAAATCATATGCTCCATCAATCATTCAACCAAAATCGGATTTCTACCAAGAACAACCAAAAGATTGAGTTTTAGACCAATGTACCTGGATAGGATTCAATGGAATGACAAGATGAATGAATGTATGGGTGATTTTTGAGAGAAAACGGTGAGAAAAATTGGTGGAAGAGAAGGAGAGAATCGCCGCCGCTGGAGCTCCAAAGGAGGGAAATGCATAAATGAATCTGCAATTGGGCGTTTAGGGTTTTGAAGAACCCTACGCGCGCTGAGCGCGTTGGAGCGCACCACCCAAAACGCGGCGTTTCATTTAAATGCGTTGCGTGCGCTGGGGTGCGTATATGGCGCCCGAGCGCGGCTTCCTGATGCAGAATCAGTGTTTTACTGCTATAATCCCTAAAATGCATTACTATCCTAATTAATTTAAATGCATGCAAGAATTTAAAGATGCAAATAAAAAAAACAAAATATAGAAAATAAAATACGAAATTGAAATATTGGAATTAAAATACGGAATTTAAAAATACTAAAATAAACCGGTGGGTTGTCTCCCACGAAGCACTTTGCTTTAACGTCCCTAAGTTGGACAGTCGACCGTTTGAGGCTACTTGGGTCCAGAACTCTCAGCACCAGCTGCTCCGGTCATGATGTGGATGGCACTCACATTCCCCTTGGGATTGGGAACTGTTTGAGATGGGATCTGCTTGTGTGGCCGGATTTCCCCTCATTTGATTGACCTCATTCTGCAAATTCAGCATCATCCTTTGTTGCTCCATGAGTAGCTTCATCACTTCACCGATTGTTGGCTCGTTAGGATTTGGAGGTGCAGGTAGAGCCAATTGTTGCGGTGGTGGAGGTAAGGCCATTGGAGCCTGATATGGAGCTTGGGGTTGCCTTTGATGGGGAGGTTGGTACCGAACCTGTTGAGGTTGCTGCACTTGTTGTGGCTGTGGGTTGTTGTTCCACCTCAGGTTCGGGTGGTTCCTCCAACTTGGGTTGTAGGTGTTCCCCGTAGGTTGATTTTGTGGCTGAAATTGAGGTTTCCCAGGAAAAGTGTTTGCAGCTGCCACCACTGTTGCCTCTTCTTGGAGATGTGGGCATTGGTCAGTTGGGTGAGTCTCCAAAGAGCATATCCCACATACCATTGCTTGGCTTGAGGTTCCCGGTTTGGCTTGGTTGATGGCCAATTGCTTCATAAATGTGGCAATCTCATCCAGTTTTTGGTGTAGGCCACCACTCTCCTGTTGTGCTACCTCATTCACCCCTTTGGTCACAGCGATTGCCCTCGTGCCAAACTACTGTGAGTTCACAGCCATGTTTTCGAATAAGAGCCTAGCTTCCGTCGGAGTCTTGTCCATCAGGGCCCCGCCACTAGCAGCGTCAATCATGCATCGGTCCATACCTGTCAGACCCTCATAGTAGTATTGGATCAACAGTTGCTCTGAGATCTGATGGGTAGGACAGCTCGCCACCAATTTCTTGAATCTCTCCCAGTATTCATGGAGAGACTCTCCGTGCAGTTGGCGGATGCCACTGATATCCTTCCTTATGGCAGCTGCTCTTGAGGCTGGGAAGAACTTCTCCAAGAAAATCTTCTTCATGCCGATCCAGGTGTTGACAACTCCATTAGGCAGGCTCAGGAACCATTGCTTCGCCTGACCGTCCAGAGAGAACGGAAAAGCCTGAAGCTTCACATGTTCCTCGTTGACTTCTCTTGGCTTGAGAGTTTCACACACCACATGAAATTCCTTGAGGTGCTGGTGTGGATCCTCTCCGGCCAAACCATGGAATTTAGGGAGCAAGTGTAGAATAGCTCCCTTGAGCTCGAACTCAGTGTCCAACCTTGGGTAGGTAATTCCCAAAGGTTGTTGGCTGAGGTCTGGAGCTGCAAGTTCCTTCAGGGTGGGCTGATAGTCTGCCATAATTGAATTCGGACCTGAAACACTAACAGACAAATCAGAAAGTTCAGGGCCGGTGAAAAATAGACCTTCAACCGGTGGATCTGCCGGTTCCCTCCGAGACTCAATAAACCTTTTCCTAGCTTGCTTAATTTTTCTCAAAGTGTGTTCAATTTCAGGATCAAAAACAGCAAGCTGGGGGTTCGGTTGGGATCGAGTCATGCGCGGCTGCAACGTTGCAGTCGCAGTCGCGCGCTGGAGCGCGAGTATCAGAAGCAGACTTAGCTGTTCGTGGAACAGCAAGTCTGGGAAAAGTGAAAATAAAAAAAAAACGAAAATAAAATGCAAAATAAAAGAAAATCTTTTTGTTGTTTTTATTTTTGAAAGAAACAAGAAAAAAAATAAAAGAAAACAATTATGTACACTATTCACAAATCAAGCAACTAGTGAAAACTTTCATCGCCATTCCCCGGCAACGGCGCCAAAAATTTGATGCGTGTTGTCGTGGAACACATAAATTTAATTAATTTTTATAACCAAGTTCCCCTAATATAGTTTAGTGGAAACCAGGGTCGTCTCTCACAAGGAATGGCTAAGAGAGTAATACACAAGACTAGTTGTATGATAGGGTTGTCACGATTTGGGGGTTTTTGTGTGCAAGTTAATTAAATTGGAAATAAAATAATAATAATAAAAGCAGCGGTTTATGGGGGTGGAACATTCACTAGGGTGTCAATCATTGGCTACAAAAGAATGCCTGAGTTGATTAATTACGCCGGAGTTAGATCTAACTCTTTTGTTGTGATTCTAGTGATTAATTGCCTAGAATGGGATTAATTAGTGAGATCTCACCTTTAGTTCCACTTTCAACAATTATTAAAGCCAATCACATTAATCTAATTAAAGAGACTAATCAGCCAACTTAATTACTCATTACCAATTTCTAATATGTCATGCATCAATTAATCAACTAACACATAAACATATGTCCAAGAAATAGCCAACTCAATCGAGTAAGCCAAGACTAGGGGTTAAACACATAACTTAATATCTCAAATTACATGTTAAGGGTTGATAATGAAAACTCATGCAAGACTAAGATTAGAGCCTCAAAGTACCCCCAATGATGTTCACACCCACACAAACCACCAAGGAATTTAGCTACTCATGGCAATGAATTAAAAGACAAGAAATTAAAGGAAATTAAATGCAAGTAAGAAAGATAGAAAAAACGAATAACTGGATTAATAGTAAAGAGTAACTTACAAAACCCAAAAGGGTTGGACGAATAACGTTTGAATGTAAAGATGGAGCTAGAGCTAAAACTAGGAAAACAGAAATCCTAATGGAAAAACGAATAACTCTAACTATGGAAAGAAAATAAGGATTAAAGAAGTGATAGTAGAAGGTGTGTGTGTTTCTGATGCATTAGCCTTGTTTAAATAGAGTGGCCAGCCTCCAAACCCTAGCTAATTGGGCCTCCAACTCGTGCAGATTAGGGTTTCTGCTGTGACAGAGTTGCGGCGTGGCGCTGGGGCGCGCTAGGGGCGCTGGAGCGCCTGCGTTGTGCACGTGACTGGTTTAAATGAGCCACGCGCGCTGGGGCGCGCTACGGGCGCTGGAGCGCTCGACGCTTGCTCTGAATTCCACTACTCCGCTTCTTGCTCAGTTCCTGATGTTTACAGCTCCAATAATACCTGTGACCTGCACTAAAAATACGAAATATCCAAGACCAAGTGCAAAGGTCATCCTTGAATTGTAAAAACATCATAAAACTGGTTATTTTAGCCTTTATTTCTATTAAGCTCAGATTAATCTCAAGTTGAATTAAATACAATAAAGAGGCCAAAATAGAGCTAAGAATTGCATACAATTATCCAAATTAGGTATATAAAATGTTGGTAAAAACCGCGTTATCACTTTTCATTAATTAAATTGTTTGACAAAGTATCTTAAAATGAGGTAGTGTTATTTGAAAACAAATTGAATTGTTAAAAACCATTTATTCAGAAAGTTGTGGACTGTCTTCACTCTCGTCTTCTATATCGTCACTGTAAGTTCATCTTCTTCTTCGTCACTACCTTCAGTGGAGTCATCACCCTGACTTGTTATGTTTTGGCGAGACATGTTAATAATGCCATCTTCACCAGTATCATCATGTAAAGTAGCAGGGACTCCTGTATCTACAACCACCCTTGGAGCACGTGTATCTTCGACTTGGTAAGCTATTTCATCCACATCATCACTTTCAACTCTGCCCCTAGGTTTGGTTGTGAAAACAACCAACCACTTATTCTTGCACTTCCCCGGATACCTTGTGTAATACACTTGTCGAGCATTCTGTGCAATGATGAAAGGATCATATGCACCAAATCGTCGTGTATGGTTAACCTCAATTATGTCGTAATCACCGTGCTTGCGTGTTCCATCAGGATGTCTAGGATCATACCACTCACAGCTAAACAAGACAACCTTCTTTGGCGTTGGGTCCTCACCAACATATTCCAACTCTAAGACTTGTCTGAGTACCCCGTACCAATTATTCTCCCCTGTTCCAGCATCCCCTCGAACGCATACTCCACTATTGTACGTGGTCTTCTCACGACCCCAGTCTAGAGTGTGAAATTTATAACCATTCACATGGAAAATTGGCCACGAAATTGTTACATTGGTGGGACCCCAAGCTAAGCTTTTTATATGAGGATTTGTGACACTATTGTCATGATTGAGCACCTACATATGTAGAGAACAAAGAGAATAGAAGGGAAAATTTTGAATTTTATGTTAAGATATAAATCAAAGACTAATAGTACGAAGATTATAAACTTACGAACGAGTTGAACCATTGAGGGAATTGGTCAAGCGTATGATTCTGAATGGTTTGTTCAAAAATCTGTTGACATTAAGTAGAAATTAAAGATTTTTAATGACAACATTCACTACTATGTACAAAAAACATTATTGAAATGATGAATTAGATATGTCACTTACGTTCTATAAGTGTCCACCTCATCACAGTTGATGAGAACATGTAGGTGCGCTGCATGCTTTTCCTATCATTCAGCCAAATAGTTTGTGGTTTTACCGGCACCACGTCCAGGTGATTAAACACAGACAAAGTAGGCGGATATGAAGTTTCACCTCCATCATCATTGCGGCCCTACTGCTGTTCTTTCGAATGAAACATGTGGCTCAAAATAAAATGAACAGAAAAAGACGTCTCCTTTGATAAATAAGCTTCACATATTGACCCTTCAACACCGAGCTCGATTCTTGACAGTTCTCTTAAAGGTCCCAATATTTCTTTCAAAGGGGTACATCCATCTATATTGAACCGGCCCACATAATTCGCTTCATAAGCCAAGTGCACAGGTAAATGTTCCATTGAGTCAAAAAAAGAGGGGGAAATATTGTTCCAACTTGCACAAAATTACAGAAATATTTTGCTCCATTACTTCCAAATCATGGGACCTCAGTGTGGTAAAACACAAATCACGAAAGAACAAACTAAGCTCGGTCAATGGTTTCCACACATGTAAAGGTAACTCTCGAAAGGCAACTGGAAGCAAAACACTCCATAAAACACATGACAATCATGACTTTTTATCCCATGGAACTTTCCATGCGCAACATCCACACACCTACGGAGGTTGGAAGCATATCCATCTGGCATTCCAACTCTTGCACCCATTACAACACGGATTGCCTCTGCGCAGGATTAAAACATAGCTTGCCCTCGGCTTAACAACGCGACCATCACGTGTCTCTTGTAAATGTAGCTCTAGTCGTCGACAGTACTCTGTTAAGTCTACTCTTGCCTTGACATTATCCTTAGTCTTGTCACTGTCCATAACAGTATTCATGATGTTATCACAAACATTCTTCTCAACATGCATGACATCTAGACAGTGACGAACAAGATTATCTTTCTAATAGGGTAACTCCCAGAATATGCTCTGCTTAGTCCAGTTATGGTCCACACCATAACCTGGAAAGTTGACTACTTTACCCAATTCGGTTATCTTAGGCAGATTTTTAACTCTGTCCCAGACCTGTCTTCCAGTAAGCCTAACAAGTGGTTCTTCATGTTTAACACAGTTTCGCTTAAACCCATACCTGTTATTCCTAAATGCATGACCATTTGGCAAGAATCTCCTATAACAATCAAACCATGAGTTCTTGCCGCCATTCTTAAGTGTGAAGGATTTTGTATCCTCCATGCAAATAGGGCAAGCTAGCTTCCCTTGTGTCATCCACCCAGACAACATACCATAAGCAGGAAAGTCATTAATCGTCCACATCAGAGCGGCTCTTAGCATGAAATTTTCTTTGGTGGCCACATCATAGGTCAAGACCCCATTGTGCCACAACTGCTTCAATTCATCTATGAGTGGTTGGAGGAAAACGTCAATTTTAGCTTTGGATTATCAGGGCCAGGAATTACACATGTTAAAAACATGTACGGATCTTTCATGCACATCTCAGGAGGGAGGTTGTAAGGGGTAACAACAACAGGCCAACAAGAATAAGGCTTGTTAAATAAGTTATTTGGCGTGAACCCATCTGAGCAAAGCCCTAATCTAACATTCCGCGGATCATTTGCAAATTGAGGGTGACACCTATCAAAATGCCTCCAAGCTTCACCATGAGAGGGATGCGTCATTATCCCGTCACTTCTCCTATTCTCATAATGCCACCTCATGTGAGGTGCAGAGCTCATAGAGGCATACAAGCGTTTTAACCTAGGGATTAGGGGAAGATAGTGCATCCTTTTGTGGGAATATGCTTATACCTCCCATTACCCGCTCTTCTAGGTTTCAACCTGGGGGCCTGGCAGAATTTACATTCAACTAATTCAATATCCTCCTTATAGTACAACATGCAACCGTTCATGGCAACAATCAATTTTCTCTGATTTCAACCCAAGTTTTGAAACTAACTTCTTTGCCTATAATAGTCCCTAGGAATTGTCTCTGGTCGTGGATTAGCATCACTCATTAAAGTAGCTCATCGATCAAAAGCACTTTGACTCTTGTTTGCCTCTGACTTGATAGACAACATCCTAACTGCCACTGAAACTCAGAAAGGGTTGAACCCTCCCAAATGGGTGTCTTTGCAGATTCTAACAAAGAAAAAAACCTCTGCGCTTCAGGATTGGTTCCTCCTCTCTGGGTTCATTATAATCTTGATCATGTTGCCCCCCAAAGGCATCATGGATCATTTCCTCATAACACCCACGATTATCACCGCCCCAATTTAAATTATGATCCCATATTGTTTACCATCAAACCCACTTGAACTACCTCCGACAAACTGATCCTGCTGTACTGACACTGACACGACTTCCCCATGGACTGTCCATACATAATAATTATCCATAAATCCCTTTTGTACAGGTGAACCTTAATCGTGTCAACATCATAGAAAAACCTACAAACACACTTGGCACATGGACACTTGACTTTCCCTCAGACCTAAATTGTTCAGACATAGAAGCAAACCCCACAAACTCTTCAACTCCAGCATAGAATTCGGCTTAATTCCCTCCCTGTTCGGGTGTAACCTATCATACATCCATGATCTATTTGTTGATGACATTGCCCTTGAATATTGGAGAATCCTAAAATGAGAAGTTTTAACTAGGACTAATTAATAATAGTTTTTTAGTTAATCTAATTCACCAGTATACGACATTATAATTTTTACAAATTTGTTAAATTTTACTCAAACATATTCGACAGAGTTTCCCTTAGTTTTAGATAATAACAACAGTTATTTAATTTCTCAAAATTTTTACTTCACAAAATTTTGACAGAGTCTCCCCTAAATTTTAAACAAACTTTCTCATTAATTTTACAAATCAATCAACCAGTATTGCCGGAGTAAGGACCGGTCTCAGACTAAGTCATCTACCCTAAGGTTTTGCAGCAAAACACAGAATCATATCATTAAATTAAAATTAATAAATACATACCTAATATAAACGTAAGCTCCTGAAAACCGTAAGCTCCAATCGCCCGAATATTCATTCTAAATAATATATTTGTTACGTTATTGAAAATTACTTACTTTAAATAACATATAGTTTGTTAATCTATCTTTTTGGAATAACGTTTTCTATTATTGTTTAAACAGTTTTCCTTTTAAAAAAAATTAATAATTATTTTTTAAAAACATAAAGTTTACATATTAATTTTTTAAATAGAAAAAATAAAAAAATAATAAATACAATATATAAAAATACCAAAACAATGAAAATTAAATTTAACAAATACCTAATGGAGGACCAAGAGATGCTTCCTGGCGCCGGTGGCAGCGAAGGCCGGTGCGCGGTGGCAGCAGACGGCCGACGACGCGGTGGCAGCGGAGAAGGCGGAGAATGCTACAAACAATGAGTTCTCATTAGAGACCTCAAACAAAATTCTAAACCGATTAAATGTAGAGGACAGAGAGACTAACTGTTGCACTTCCCGGAGGGCGAACGGGCGGCGACGTGCGGAAATGCGGGGTTTCGCGGCGAGAGAGAGAGAGAGGGAGAAGAGAGAGAGAGGAGTTCGCGAAGTGAGGAAGAGGAGACACGTCTCTCATATTCGCGGATTATCGACAGATGGTTTAAACTATCCGTCTATATTATCCCTCGATAAAAGGCACCCGAATAAATGAAACGGTGCGTTTCAATTATCGAGGGATAAAAGCATTCTTATCCGTCGATAGTAGTCATCTAGGGTTAGGTTTAGGGTTTAGGGTTTTATCGGCGAATATTTTAATCTTCATCCGTCGATAACATCAACCTGACCAAAAAAAAATTTTTGTTTTGAGCGGGAACAAATTATCGATGGATATTTTCTAAAATATCCCTCGATAAATATATTCGTTGATTAAAAAATCTCGCCAATGCTGTATCCGTCTATAAATCCGCCGATAACCTTGTAAAAAACGTCCGTCGATAATCCGTCGATAATGTCGGTCGATAATCCGATAGTTTCTAGTAGTGTATATATATAAGTAGAGAGAAGGTTATTGGGAAATATATATAGAGGAGAGGTTTTATATAGGGAACAGTTAGAAGAAAGGAGATTAGGTTATATTATATTACTAGAATCCTGATTGACATTACAGAGGGGATGGATGATTGGACTAATGAAAGACACACACATAATTTTGAATCTAATTCTAATTCTAATTCTAATTCTAATTCTCTTTTTCTGTTTTTATTATTTTATTTTTGTCAATATAGAGAGAAAGAGAAGAACAGAATGAATAATAATGTGTGACAGAGCAACTTGTTTCTGAATGAATTATTATTCCCTCAGTCCTTCAATTTCATTCTAGTTCCATCCTATCTTGGTGCTCACCAACTCATCAATTCCTTTTCTTTCACTATTCCTAATTTGTAATTTACTTTACACTAGTCTTGTACCCGTGCGATGCACGGGGATTATATCAAATTTTACGTTTAAGATATTAAATAATTAATGGAAAAAATATTTGTATAAAATGAAGTTAAATGAAAATATGTTATTCATAAATTTATTTTGTAAATATAACAATAAAAATACATAATGAAATTATTATTATATTAGTGGATGTAAATAAAATTATTCAATCGCATAATTACTTTTCATCTTTTTCAATATCAAATTTGTATTCATAAAATATTTATAATTATTCTCTTTCAACAATCAACCAAAAATAATCATAATTTACAGATTATCAATCACTAAAAACTACTGAAATGATAGAAAATATTTCAAAACTAATAATTATCAATCATTAATAATTACTAATTATTCATATCTATTTCCGTCCAACAATCAATAAAAACATTAAAAATTACTAATTCATGTTCATAATTATTTCTAATTAACAAAAAATATTAAAAATATGTAATATCAATCACTAAAGTTCTCTAAAATATTCACTAATTATCAATCACTAAAAATCATTAAATTACAGGTAAAATATTCAAATATCACTAATTATCAAGTATTAATAATTACTAATAATTCGTAATTATTCTCTTTTAAAAAACATGTTCATTATTTATGTTTTACATTTCCCGTGAGACAGTTAATCAATCATGTCAAATATTAAATTATGAAGAGTAGAAAATGAGGAGAAGAATGAAACAATAAAAAAATATAGAAGAAAGATGAAGAATAGAAAATGAAAGAAGAAGAATTAAAAATAAATTAAAAAATAGAAAAAAATGAAGGATGACTAAGAAGGTAGATGAAAAAAATGAAATAAGAAAGAGAAAAAAAAAGCAAGAAATAGAATAGCAAAATAAGAGAGGAAGAAAAAAAAAATGAAGTTAAAAGGGTTCAGAATGTGGAAAGATATATAGATATATATATATATATATATATATATATATATATATATAGATGATTTGACCATAATTTAACATCAAATGCTATAAACAAAGAAAAGAATCTGAAAGAAGATTTTTTTATAATGTAAATGTAAATAGAAAATTTATATAAAGAAGATTTTATCATATGTATTTCGAAATAAGATTTTCCAAATTTATATTATGAAATGTGAATAGACATTTCCAAATCAAATATTATCATTTCCAAATATTTTATGCATAAAATCAATTATTCTAAATAAAATAAAAGATACATATTGGATATTAATATTTAAAAGATACATTAAAGATTTGTAAATTTCTTGAAAGAATAAAAATAAAGGATACCTAAAATTGCATACGTGTCACATTTATAGAGACTCAATTAATGGACAAATTGGTAATCAACCATAACCTGTCTTTTACAATATTATATAGATATAGATTATATTCCTTTTCATTATCATGTAAATACAAAGAAAAAACATGTCATCCGTATATATCATGATCCATATAGCACTTCATCAATTCAATCTAAATTTTTATATATATTAACCATGTTTTTCTAATGATACAATAATAGGAAATATGTGTGAAAAACGATGAAAATAGAAAGAAGCCACTATACACCCATACCGGTGGTTCAAAAAGCATTGCAAGGAGAAAGGATGAAGAGGTAATCAATATTAATTTATTGTTTAGTTATTGATTCAATTTTTTTATTTTGTTTTTGATTATATGGTTGTGCCAATATAGGAAAAGAAACGTGGGGCGCCCATTAGTAGAGGAGAACTATGGGTAATGTTGCACAAGAGAAAGGACAGATCTTATATTCATGATGATGCTCAAGTAATTGGTGTAAGTACTTGTTAGGCTTCTTATCCCTTTACATGATGAGTTTATTAGCTTTTACTAATTGAATATGCTATATTTGGAATTCTTTTGTAAAAGAAAAAGTAATTGTGTTTATGTTGTTACAATGAAAAAGAATGATCTTAGTATTAACAAAAATCATAGAAAGTAATGGAAAATTATTATGATGAATTGTTAATAACTATTACATTGTAAAATTGTAATTGATTGAAGTCTTATGGATGTAGGAAAAGATCATGAGCATTGAGCATGAAGATGACTCATCCAAGAAAATTTCACATAAAGATTCACTTTCTCAAGAATTAGGGAAGGAGCACTCCGGTCGAGTCCGAGGTGTTGGTTTCGGACCTTGTCCTACACGGATTTTCGGTCAAACAACAAATCAATTTGGTGTGATGCAATCACAAGATCCTGTGATGCAATTAGAGATGAATCAAGTGAAGTCATAATTAGAGGCTGAGAGATTAAAGGTGAAAAATCTTGAGATATTAATGGAAGCACAGAGATTGAGAAGACAAGCAATTGAAGGTGCTGTGAAATATATCCTACAGATGCAAGGAAGCAGTTTGCCGCCTGATTTGGTTGCTATGGTTAATATAATGGTATGAATGTATGATAGTGTACATTGTTAAAGTTGTTTTTAGTGTAAAATTTTTTTATATGATAGTGAATATTTATATTTTCAGGGTCAAGATGAAGGGAGTAGACCTATATCACTAGGAGCAAGACCATCTTCCTCGGCTAGTCATAATGTTCAACACCAATCAAATCAAAATGGGAAGTGAATGTACCAAATTGAAGGAGTGCCTTGTTTAACTTCAACTTAGACTTGAAATACATTTCACATTTACGATTTATTACTTCTAAGGATGTGTATAGATTTCTTAAATACTTGTTCAAGCATTTTATATATATTTGGAATACTTTTTATATCTTTTGAAAATTTAGAATTTCATTTAAATATAAATATTATATGGTTTTAGTTTCATGCAAAATCGAGACCTTTAAAATATGTTAGTATTTATTAATTAAATTTCAGATTATTATAATATTTTATATAAAAAAAACTGAAAGTTGAAAATTTGAGTTTTCTGGCGAAATGGATTCCCGGTGGTTCTAAAAGTGTCGCTTAACATGGGAAACTCTAGCAATTATTTTCTGGCGGTTTCAAACCACCGCTAAAATGGATTCCTGGCGGTTTAGAACGTGTCGCTAGTTTGGGAGATTGTGGCAGTTCTAAAACCACCGCAAAACCAAGGAAAAACTGCCGCTAAATCAATCGTGTTTTGACATTACCAAACCGCCGGAAAACATGTTAGAACCGCCGCAAACTGAAATCGCCGACCAAACCGCCGCGAAATCACATAAACCGGCGGTTATTCCGGCGCTCGGCCGAAACCGCCGTAAAAGGGTTCTAGGACGCCCTTATCCGCGGCAGTTTGGCAACCGCCGGTAAACCTTTTCGGGGCACGCGAGAACCGCCGCGAATCAAGAACAGAACCGCCGCTAACGGCGTTTTTTGGTAGATTACATGAACTGTGAAAGGTTGGTCGCTCTTACTAAAGCTAGATACAAACATATTGTCCATCATCTCTTCACGATTCTTCTGAATTTCGTTCAAGAGGAATTGTGAAAATATCTCTCCAACTGCGACTTGTGCTTGGGTTGTCTTCCCCTCTTTACGAAATAGAGTTCCCAAACGAAAATATGTGGCTTTGACAATTGCAGTTATAGGTAGATTCCTAACACCTTTCAAAACTGCATTGACACACTCAAAAAAATTTGTGGTCATGTGGCCATACCTTTGCCCTTCATCTGCGTGTTTGGCCCACTTCCTCAAAGGGATTCTTCCCATCCATGCAAGGCCATAATAGTATTCAAATTCGGACTTGGTCTTTGCATATGTTGCAATTATCAGATGTATCTTTGCCTCTTTGTTCTTGAATCGTAGAGAAAAATTAGAAGCGATATGCCGGATACAGTAGGCATGATGCGCATGAGGTTCTTTCCGCCCACCCCCTTCAACATCAATCGCTGCCTTAATTGCAGCATGTCTATCATATATAATCAGAATGCCTTCCTGAGGAGTCACAAAACGACGAAGATTGTTCAGAAAGAAAGACCATGTATCCGTTGTCTCTTTCTCAACAATAGCAAAAGCAATGGGAAGTATATTTGAGTTCCCATCCTGTGCAATTGCCATCAATAGTGTACCACCATATTTTCCATATAAATGCGTACCATCTCATCCCATCCCATGCTTGAACCCTTCAATACATGTCGGAAAACTCCAAAAAACACGACTGAACATAACACAAGAATGGTCAACCAAGTTTCCATTGTAATAGAGTGCGGTCTGTATCTCCAAAATAGTACTTGTATAAAAAAATAAATTAAATATCCTAGTAACAAACATTAATTTCATTAACTATACAAATAACACATTATAACATAATGACAGTCATACCTGGAGCACAATGCTGCATAGCAAGAAGCCACTTTGGAAGTTCATTGTAAGAATGTTCCCAATCTCCATATATTCGAGCTATAGCCTTTTGTTTAGCAAGCCATGTTTTCCGGTAGGACGGAGTAAATTCGTACTTCTGATGGATTGATTCCTGCAACACTCTAACAGGTACGGTAGGGTCGCCTTCCACAATTCCAAATATGTTACTTGTAATGACATCAACGTCTAGTTGTAAGTGATTTTTGAGGAACAGCTGATGCCATGCATGTGTGATCGGCCATTATAACTCCTAATTTCCCAAAGCCCTAACCGCACACGTATGTGGCCCGAACACTCCACAGACACCCTCTACCAAATGTCTTGCACTTAACAATGTACTTCTTTGGATCAGATTCATAAACTTTATACTCAACGCCTCTATGAACGCTATAATTCTTTAAACCAAGAAGCACAGATTCTTTGTTTGGAAATTGTTGACCAACACATATGTTTTTCTCATCATAATATCACCAGGAATAGTGAGGCGGGATGAACCAGCTGCATTGAAAATTCCTCATTGCCTTCAAATTCAGATTAGTGTAGTGTGAAACTTCTCCAAATTTTGATTGAGCTGGAGGTTGCGTAACATCTTGACTGAATGGTTTCACACCTACCCCATCTATGTCCTCATCATCAACATCTGGAACTGCACATTATATAAACATGTGTCAACATAATAAATAAATAACTAACCGATGTATCATAGTAATAAATATATAACCAGTGAATCATAGTAATAAATAAATATCCACCAATAACTAAATTACACTAACAAAGGTTTAAAATTAGTACCTTGAAATGGTTCATGAGTATCATCATCACCAAAATCAATGTTCATGTAATTGCACGCTTGAATTGGAGAATTCATAATCATTAACATTGTCCAACATCCCCACAACTTGTGACGGACAAATGACTATATTTCATCATTTCGGTTGTCTCCTAAACCTAACAACAGGTTCCTCAGGTGCAACAACAGTAACACCATGAACTGGAGTAGGCGCGGATCCACCAAAACTAATATGCCTAATATTTGACTCTCCAACAACAACATACAATTCCATAACATGTATATTCGGAAATTTACAATGATAATCAAACATCATACTAAGATCTTCATCATCGGTAATATCACAACAACCGTACCTTACTAAGCCTTCACCAATACTACTCATTGGCATGTGATTCATCATCTTAGTGATGAAATTTGTCATCCCCTCTAATCTCCTAAGTTTTTTGCATGCAATTCCTCCAAACAAATGTTTGACCTTACGTTCAATGCTATCGGCTTTTTCAACAAAAAGCGAACGTCTGGCTCATGTACAATTTCACAAGAATGATGAACCATAATAGTAAATCTCTCACTCATCTGTACATTTTTTCTTTCAAAAAAACACTACATCTTTTCAAATGATAAAAGTAAAATATGTAACCATGCATTTGATATATAGGCGGTTTGTACGTAAAACAGAAAAAGGTCTCTCCCGTTTATGTAAACCGGAACGGGGTGTTCCGATTTATGCAATGCATAAACCAGAACGAGGTGTTATTTTTATATAATGCATAAACCAGAACACACCATTTCGGTTCCTATTAGTGTATTTTCGCGTTTTGTTTCCAAACGGTGTATATATGTATTTAACTCTCTCTTTGATCATTTAGGTGTTTTTACTCTGCGCAGCTCAGGGTAGGGGGTTCTTGATTAAATCTCTTATTGCAGTTTCTGTGGATGAATGAGCACCATTAATGACTTCAACTTCTTTCATTCTTTCAAAAATGATTATACTCAAACAACGAAAAAAGAAAAAGAAACACATCCTTCTAATTTAACTTCCTCCTAGTCTAGCTAATCATATCCAAACATGGATAATAATAATTAAAAAAAAGCACTGTATATTCCTACATTCATTCCATCCATATCATCCTCGTCAATTCTTTCCTAATAAAAAGCACAAAATACACCAAAAATTCCCAAAAGACAATCAAACATGCATGGGTCAAATCACCCCACCATAAATCTGTTGCCGCTATTTATATGGTTCAAGTTGAACTCATCCATTCTTTTAGCCATTCTTTTTCGTTTATTTTTCTTTGAATTTCATAAATAAATAAAATAACCCTAAATCCCCAATTTAAATTTTCATTCTTGGTTCGTTGTCATAGTTGATGTTCTTCTTCAATAGTTCCATTCACGTCTCAACCTCGGTTCGTGCCTCAATTTCTTCTTTTCTAGTGTGATTCGGAGGCTCCATTCTTTGCTAGTCGCGCTTCTTACTCTGTTTACTCTGAGGTACTTCTAGCTTCTCGCTTCAATCTCCATTTCAGAAGTGTTCTTTTGATCTTCTCCTATCAGTTTTGGCTTCGATCTGAGTTCCCAAAAATTTGTAGTATGTATTCTAGATTTGGATAGCACAATACATGAATTAATGTCTATTTATATTGCATAGAAGATAATTTGGGCCGATTGAGTATGTGTTAAGTGTCTTTAAAATTCATAAAAAGTATATTCAAACCGCCCAATGTAGCCAATCACATTGGTTCATATATGATTTATGAAAAATTCTCATTGTACATCAACATTCAGCTAACAATAAGCCAACTGTTTAGTGTTACTAAAAGAATTAAAAAAAAACTTGATTTTGAGTAAATTATATTTGAAATTTAATATAGAAATGCAATCCACAGTAACTAAAATTGTATAAATCTCAATCATATATTTTTGAAAATTTGATTGCAGTAATTGAAAGTGAATAAATCTTAATAAAATCAGATGATTTTGTGCATGTAAAACTAATATTATTCTATCATCCATTCAAGTATCATGCTGCCACAAATCACACATTTTTATCTCGATTTGACGTGGAATTTCAACGTAATAGGGGGAAACTTATTTAATCACCTTTTTCCCTCGGAAGTATAATATACTGAATTTCTTGCATTTGTTATATTTATTGTACTTATTTTTTTATGCTTGATAGAATGTGTGCACATAGGTGGCACATGAATTTTATATATCCATTTTTTATTCAATGATTTTTTTTTCATATATCAAAGTGTGTGAATCAAAACTGGTGCCACTTACATATTTTTTTAAATTTTTCGAGGAATACGGTAATCTTCCAGACTTCCAGCATTTTCTTCGAATTCCATTCTTTAATCTTTCAATATTCATATCAATAGAAGAGTTTAGTGCACATCATATTAATAACAATATCATTCTCAACGCTCCATATATCGAGGTTTATGTTTACTCATTTATTTACACATATTGAATTTAATCAGTTAAATATAAGATTATGTGAATTTTTTATATTATCGACCTCAATATGTGTAATTCTCTTTATTTGGTATGTGTAATTCCCAATATCCTGTATGTGTAATTTTTTTATTTAGTATGTGTAATCTCTTTTATTTAATATGTGTAATCCCTTTTATTTTAGTATGTGTAATCCTTTTATTTTGGTACGTGTAATCTCTTTATATAATATGTGTATTACTTCTTAAATAGTATGTGTAATTCCTACTACATGTCATTGTCGTTCCCAACATTGTTTCATGTTGGTTGAAGAACAAATGTTCTTTGTGGTCTTGGAGATTTCTATGTTTGGAATATAATATTTCTTGTTGATTTTGGAATTAATTTTCTTTTATTATCTTTTTATTTGTAAAATGATTTAATGTATCAAGAAGATTTTGAATAAGGATATTTTTTATTTTGGAGTATAATTCCATTTTTGATAAATGGAAATATTAATTGTGTAATAAAAATTTGTATCAAAACATACTAATTACGCATTCTATATATATAAGTTATTTAATAGTTGGCTCATTCGTTGGCTAATATCATTGTACGTCTAGCACAATTGATGATTTATTACAAAAGAATTGCTACTTGTTTAAATTGTTGTGTTCAAAAGTCAATTAATTGTGCTGCATTTTAATCATTCTAATCCTAGATCATTGTGTTTCATCAGGAGTATTCTACCACTTGGACACTGGTCCAAAATCACTTTATGATGGCACCATTTTGCTCATCTCTTGAGTGGTTTCATTGAGTTGCTTGTGCGTGGGACTAATAATGTACGAAAAATGTTATATATATAATGAAAATTGGATAACAATTATATCTACTGTTGAATTGCATTAATTTGTAAATTAATATTATGGATATAATTGTTGTAAAAATATTCTACAATTTTATTGTACACATAGTATTAATACTCACGTATTATATATAGATTGATAAATTTGATAGAGAAATATTTTTCAAAAAGATTTATTATTTTTGAAAATTAATTTGAAATAGAAATTATACCATATATCATATTATATATGTGATATATATTTTATTAAAATCATATCATTATAATTTGATTTGATTGATGTATATATTATGAGTGGGAAATCAAATAATTGTGTTTACATGATATTAGAATAATATATATATATATATCATGTATTATATACATCAGCATCTCTTTTCTTTCAAAAATTTGATTTTAGAATAATATATATGATATATGATTTCTCAAGAATTAAAGGCTGATTCCGATTTCAATAGAAAACTAAATATATCCAGATAAATCTATATTGTATAACTATAACTAGTTAATTACTCTCGGGAGGCACAAGATATTTTTTGATAAAATGTTGTGGATATGTCTTTTTTTAATCTTATACAAAGATGTTTAGATATATTTTCGAATGAGACGTGATACATTTTCCAAGCTGCGACACGCACTAATGGTAATGATCTCCAATTCTCCATTGTAAAAGACGCTTTAACTTAATAGTTGTCGGACGAAGTGCAGATCAACTAGAGTTCATTGATTAGTTCACAGTGTGGAACATATCTATTTATTATTCAATATCTAAATCTAAATATACTATAATCACCAAGAGTAATTTGGAAAGAAATGCCAAATGGCAGCCATACATCATTTCTGGACCCACATACACTACTAATTAATTTCTATTTAAGGAAACTAATTTTACTAAATACTAAACTACAATCTATAAATTTTGGATTCCATACACTATTGTAAATTGTAAATACCCACGTTTTATTTTTCTTCACAAATCCTACCGTAACCCAATTTTCAAGACATACATCTTCACCTTCTAAACCCCTTGCTTCCTGCGCTTAGTCTTTCCTTTTCTTCTTCCACCTGCTTCTCCATCAAAGTTCATCTTCGAACTATCCACAAAGCATTCAATACAATTTCTAATCTCCAATTTCTGGTGTTTAAAATTTTTCTATATATATAGTGTGTGTTTACATAGTGATTTGTTCATCTTCGTTTTCCATTCTTTCCGTTTCCGTCTTACTTACTGTTCTTCTTCACAGGGTTTTTTGGTTTCTCCTTTATAATTTCTATCACAGTCTATTTCATTTCATTGTTTTTATTCTCTCATGGCTAATCTTATTGACAAGGTTGTGGATGTCAATCCGTCGAGAGAAAACTAGAGGATTCAAGTTCGAATTGTTTGTTTATGGAACATTCCCAGCTATTATGTTCCATCCCTTCCATACGCTCAAGAAATGGTTCTGCTTGACCAACATGTAATCTATTTCATACATTTTTCTTTTGTCCATTTCCGCTTCCTTTTACAGATTCTTTTATTGTATTGTTTTAATGTTTTTCTTTCTTCAATTTTATTATCATTAGGGTGGTAAAATTCACGTTTCTGTTAGAAAAACTTTGGTTTTCAAGTTTTTCACTCAGTTGAAGGAGGGAGAGGCGTATGAATTGGTCAATTTTGGTGTGGGACGTAATGTGGGGAATTACAAGGCAACTCACCATGAGTACAAGTTAAATTTTAAGAATGGAACATTCATCAGGAGATTGCGGGAATCGACTATCCCAAATCATGGATTTACCTTCATTGATCTGAATGACCTATCCAGAAATGATTTTGATACTTCATATTTAGTTGGTATTGAAATTTTGATTATCTGTATTTTTTATGCAGAAGATTAAATTTTATCATTACTTTGCCTTATATATTCTGATGTGGGATATTTTGCAATTTTAACAGATGTGATTGGTTTTCTTAGTGGAGTTGGGAGTGAAAAGGACTATGAAGACAAAGATGGAAAGTCATGCAGATTCAATGTTGTTGAGTTGCAATCTAAAGGGTAAACAAATTTATTTTCATTGATACATCTTTTTTTAAAAATCTTTTAGCTGAATTAAGTTTCTTTGAATCTTTTTGCTGGAAATGCTTAGGTGTAAGGTTGATTGTGCTTTGTTTGGAGAATATGTGCAACAAGTAAATGATATTTTGCAATCCGAAGATGTTTCTAATGTTGTGGTTATTATACAGTTTGCAAGGGTTAAGAACTTCAAGGGTATAAAATTTATTAATTTTAAGCTTATTCATAATTTGAATAATATATACAATCATTTATTTAATTTTTTTTTGTTATGCAGGCAAATTTGTACTCCAAAATAGCATGTATTCTACAAAGGTATTTTACAATCTAGATGTGCCTATTGCTTTGGAGTTTAAAAATAGGTACTCCTGAATTTTCTTTTTGTATGTTTGTTGTGTTAATATAAATTTTTTAAGATACAAGACTTCTACAATTAGTACCGTGTTTTTTTTCTATGTTGTAGCTATGAAGAATATCCAAGTTGTTGGCTGAGTTACAAGATGTTGTAATAGATCAATACCTTGAAAGTGATTTTTTGACATTGCATGAGTGAAAGACAATTGAGGAACTCAAGGATTGCAAAGAGGTTTTTAGAATTAAAACCAAATTGTTTGTTCAGTGTATATTGTCTAATACTTACCATTAATTTTTTTGTCTTACTTGACACAGATGGTACATATATTGTTTTGGCTAGTTTAACCAATTTGCTGAAGATGAAGAATGGTTGTACACTCCTTGCTCATGTAACAAAGCAGTTCATCCTTATTCTTCAGGTTTTTTGTGTCGGCCCTGCAAGATGATTCTTATGTCTGTAACTCCCAGGTTGTTATACATCTTTTGGAATCTTGTTTTAGTGTTTATTCATGTAGAAGTTGATATATGTTAATTTAATTTTATAAATTTTAATCCAGGTACAAGATAAAGATGAGACTACTAGATGATACAGACTCATGTTCTGTTATCATATTTGACAACGAAGGGTCTGCTATGCTTAAAAGAACACGTGAGGAATTAGTTACACCCTTTCTAAAGGTTAGTCATTGATGGTGAGCGTCGCAACTCCCATAAATTTATTTATTTTTAAAACCAAGTTCCCCTAATGTAGTTAGTGGAAACCAGGGTCGTCTCTCACAAGGAATGGCTAAGGAAGCAATACGCGAGACTAGTTGTATGAGGGTTGTCACATTTGGGGGGTTTTTGTTTGCAAGAATGTGAAATTAATTTACTTAAAATGGAATGATAAAAACAGTGGTTTATGAGGTAGAATATTCATTAGGACGTTTATCATTGGCTACAAAAGAATGCATGAGTTGATTAATTACGCTAGAGTTAGATCTAACCCTATTATTGTGATTCTAATGATTGATTGCCTAGAACAAGATTAATCAGTGAGATCTCACCTTTAGTTTCATTTTCAACAATCTTTAAAGCCAATTACATTAATCTAATTAAAGAGACTAATCAGCCAATTAATTAATCATATGTCAATTCCTATTGTGCCATGAATTAATTGATCAATCAACACATGAACACATGCCAATGCATTAGCCTAACTCAATCGAGTAAGCCAAGACAAAAGTAAACATACACAATTTAAGATCTCAAATTATATGTTAGGAATGACAATGAAAACTTATGCAATATGAAGTGCAAAGCCTCAATTTACCCCAATGATGTTCACACCCTCATAAACCACCAAGAGACTTAGTTACTCATGGAGAAAATAAGGGCAGAAATTAAATTGGATTAAAGTAAAGATCGAATGGAGAAATTAAATTGACTTGAACAATAGAGTGAAAGATAAAGAAAATAAGGATTAAAGGAAAGTAAATGCACTTGGAAAATAAATGAAAACGAATAACTGGATTAATTATGAAAGTAACTTACAAACCCAAAAGATTTGACGAATAATGTTGAAAGTGAACAATGGAGAAAGCTAGAGAACAATTAGGAAAAGAACAATGGAATCCTAATGGAGAATGAAACTCTAACTAAAACTAAAACTAGGGTTTGGAAAGTGATAAAACTAGGAAATAGAAATGTAGAGAAGTGGAGGCTGAAGAGGTGTGTTTTTAGATGTCTAGGCACTGCTTTTAATAGAGGAAGCAGTCTCAGAACCCTAGCTATTGGGCCCCCAACTTCGTTTTGCAGATTGGTCCCTGCTATAACAGAATTGCGGCGCGCGCTAGGCGCTGGTATCGCGTCAGGGCGCTGATGCTGTGCACGAGCTATGTTCTGATGAAGCTCGGGCGCTGGGGCGCTCGATCCCGACCTGGACTTCACTGCTCGCTTCTTACTCAGTTCCTAATGTCTATTGCTCCAATAATTCCTATGACCTGCACCAAAAACATCAACTATCAAAGATCAAGTGCAAAGGTCATCCTTGAATTGCAAAAACATCATAAAACATATTAATTTAGCCTTTATTTCCATTAAGTCCCAAATAAATCCAAATTATATTAAATACAATAAAAGGCTAAAATAGAGTAAAGAAATGCATACAATCATTCAAATTAAGGGCATAAAATATTGGCAAAAATCACGTTATCAGTCATTTAAATTATACATATTTAACCACAAATTTATTGGAATAATTTTTTTTATCAGAGTTCAATAATGTTGTGTCTTATAGACTGCTGAAGACACTACTTTGCCTAAGGAAATTACTTCTTT
>RYYW01000260.1:73520-84923 GCA_013621005.1 Aeschynomene evenia | reverse complement strand
AATGGCTCCATTTTAGTCACTAGGATGTTGTAGATAACCAAAGGATGATGTAATGAGCCTCTTTTGTCCTAATTGATTGATCTTCATTTCGTCTTACTTTGGTCAATGGCTCCATTTTAGTCACTAGATGTTGTAGATAACCAAAGGATGATGTAATGAGCCTATTTTGGTCCTAATTGAGTGTATTGAGCTTCATTAGGTCTTACGTTGATCCATTCATCCATTTTAGTCACTAGGATGTTGTAGTAACCAAAGGATGGTGTAATGAGCCTATTTTGGTCCTCATTGAGTGTATTGAGCTTCATTTGTCTTACTTTGGTGAATTCATCCATTTTAGTCTCTAGAAAGGTGTAGGTAACCAAAGGATGACGTAATGAGCCTATTTTGGTCCTAATTGAGTGTATTGAGCTTCATTTCGTCTTACTTTGGTCAATGCTCCATTTTAGTCACTAGGATGTTAGATAACCAAAGGATGATGTAATAGCCTATTTTAGTCCTACTTGAGTGTATTGAGCTTCATTTGGTCTTACTTTGATCAATTCATCCATTTTAGTCATGGGATGTCGTAGATAACCAAAGGATGATGTAATGAGCCTATTTTTGGTCCTAATTGAGTGTATTGAGCTTCATTTCGTCTTACTTTTGGTCAATGGCTCCATTTTAGTCACTAGGATGTTGTAGATAACCAAAGGATGATGTAATGAGCCTATTTTGGTCCTAATTGAGTGTATTGAGCTTCATTAGGTCTTACGTTGATCCAATTCATCCATTTTAGTCACTAGGATGTTGTAGTAACCAAAGGATGGTGTAATGAGCCTATTTTTGGTCCTAATTGAGTGTATTGAGCTTCATTTTGTCTTACTTTGGTGAATTCATCCATTTTAGTCTCTAGAAAGGTGTAGGTAACCAAAGGATGACGTAATGAGCTATTTTGGTCCTAATTGAGTGTATTGAGCTTCATTTCGTCTTACTTTGGTCAATTTATCCATTTTAGTCACTAGAAGGTGTAAGTAACCAAAGGATGATGTAATGAGCCTATTTTGGTCCTAATTGAGTGTATTGAGCTTCATTTCGTCTTACTTTCGTCAATTCATCCATTTAGTCACTGGAAAGGTGTAGGTAACCAAAGGATGATGTAATGAGCCTATTTTGGTCCTAATTGAGTGTATTGAGCTTCATTTGGTCTTACTTTGGTCAATTCCATTTTAGTCACAGGTGTAGGTAACCAAAGGATGATGTAATGAGCCTATTTTGGTCCTAATTGAGTGTATTGAGCTTCATTTCGTCTTACTTTGGTCAATGGCTCCATTTTAGTCACTAGGATGTTGTAGATAACCAAAGGATGATGTAATGAGCCTCTTTTGATCCTAATTGATTGTATTGAGCTTCATTTCGTCTTACTTTGGTCAATTCATCCATTTTAGTCACTAGAGGTGTAAGTAACCAAAGGATGATGTAATGAGCCTATTTTGGTCCTATTGAGTGTATTGAGCTTCATTTCGTCTTACTTTCGTCAATTCATCCATTTTAGTCACTGGAAAGGTGTAGGTAACCAAAGGATGATGTAATGAGCCTATTTTGGTCCTAATTGAGTGTATTGAGCTTCATTTCGTCTTACTTTGGTCAATGGCTCCATTTTAGTCACTAGGATGTTGTAGATAACCAAAGGATGATGTAATGGGCCTCTTTTGATCCTAATTGATTGTATTGAGCTTCATTTCGTCTTACTTTGGTCAATGGCTCCATTTTAGTCACAGTGAGCTTCATTTCGTCTTACTTGGTCAATGGCTCCATTTTAGTCACTAACCAAAGGATGATGTAATGAGCCTCTTTTGATCCTAATTGATTGTATTGATCTTCATTTCGTCCTACTTTGGTCAATGGCTCCATTTTAGTCACTAGGATGTTGTAGATAACCAAAGGATGATGTAATGAGCCTATTTTGGTCCTAATTGAGTGTTATTGAGCTTCATTAGGTCTTACGTTGATCCATTCATCCATTTTAGTCACTAGGATGTTGTAGTAACCAAAGGATGGTGTAATGAGCCTATTTTGGTCCTCATTGAGTGTATTGAGCTTCATTTTGTCTTACTTTGGTGAATTCATCCATTTTAGTCTCTAGAAAGGTGTAGGTAACCAAAGGATGACGTAATGAGCCTATTTTGGTCCTAATTGAGTGTATTGAGCTTCATTTCGTCTTACTTTGGTCAATGGCTCCATTTTAGTCACTAGGATGTTGAAGATAACCAAAGGATGATGTAATAAGCCTATTTTAGTCCTACTTGAGTGTATTGAGCTTCATTTGGTCTTACTTTGATCAATTCATCATTTTAGTCATTGGGATGTCGTAGATAACCAAAAGATGATGTAATTGAGCCGTATTTTTGGGTCCTTAATTGAGTGTATTGAGCTTCATTTCGTCTTACTTTTGTCAATGGCTCCATTTTAGGTCACTAGGATGTTTGTTAGATAACCAAAGGATGAATGTAATGAGCCTATTTTGGTCCTAATTGAGTGTATTGAGCTTCATTAGGTTTACGTTGATCCATTCATCCATTTTAGTCACTAGGATGTTGTAGTAACCAAAGGATGGTGTAATGAGCCTATTTTGGTCCTCATTGAGTGTATTGAGCTTCATTTTGTCTTACTTTGGTGAATTCATCCATTTTAGTCCTAGAAAGGTGTAGGTAACCAAAGGATGAGTAATGAGCCTATTTTGGTCCTATTGAGTGTATTGAGCTTCATTCGTTTTTTGTCAATGCTCCATTTTAGTCACTAGGATGTTGGTAACCAAAGATGATGTAATAACCTATTTGTCCTATTGAGTGTATTGAGCTTCATTTGGTCTTACTTTGGTCAATTCATCCATTTTAGTCATATGAGGATGTCGTAGATAACCAAAGGATGATGTAATGAGCTATTTGTCCTAATTGATGTATTGAGCTTCATTTCGTCTTACTTTTGTCAATGGCTCCATTTTAGTCACTAGATGTTGTAGATAACCAAAGATGATGTAATGAGCCTATTTTTGTCCTATTGAGTGTATTGAGCTTCATTCGTCTTACTTTGTCATTCATCCATTTTAGTCACTGGATGTTGTAGGTAACCAAAGGATGATGTAATGAGCCTATTTTTGGTCCTAATTGAGTGTATTGAGCTTCATTTGGTCTTACTTTCGTCAATACATCCATTTTAGTCACTGGAAAGGTGTAGGTAACCAAAGGATGATGTAATGAGCCTATTTTGGTCCTAATTGAGTGTATTGAGCTTCATTTCGTCTTACTTTGGTCAATGGCTCCATTTTAGTCACTAGGATGTTGTAGATAACCAAAGGGATGATGTAATGAGCCTCTTTTGATCCTAATTGATTGTATTGAGCTTCATTTCGTCTTACTTTGGTCAATTCTCCATTTTAGTCACTAGAAGGTGTAAGTAACCAAAGGATGATGTAATGAGCCTATTTTGGTCCTAATTGAGTGTATTGAGCTTCATTTCGTCTTACTTTCGTCAATTCATCATTTTAGTCACTGGAAAGGTCTAGGTAACCAAAGGATGATGTAATGAGCTATTTTGGTCCTAATTGAGTGTATTGAGCTTCATTTCGTCTTACTTTGGTCAATGGCTCCATTTTAGTCACTAGGATGTTGTAGATAACCAAAGGATGATGTAATGGGCCTCTTTTGATCCTAATTGATTGTATTGAGCTTCATTTCGTCTTACTTTGGTCAATGGCTCATTTTAGTCACAGTGTATTGAGCTTCATTTCGTCTTACTCTGGTCAATGGCTCCATTTTAGTCACTAGGATGTTGTAGATAACCAAAGGATGATGTAATGAGCCTCTTTTGATCCTAATTGATTGTATTGATCTTCATTTCGTCCTACTTTGGTCAATGGCTCCATTTTAGTCACTAGGATGTTGTAGATAACCAAAGGATGATGTAATGAGCCTATTTTGGTCCTAATTGAGTGTATTGAGCTTCATTAGGTCTTACGTTGATCATTCATCCATTTTAGTCACTAGGATGTTGTAGTAACCAAAGGATGGTGTAATGAGCCTATTTTGGTCCTAATTGAGTGTATTGAGCTTCATTTTGTCTTACTTTGGTGAATTCATCCATTTTAGTCTCTAGAAAGGTGTAGGTAACCAAAGGATGACGTAATGAGCCTATTTTGGTCCTAATTGAGTGTATTGAGCTTCATTTCGTCTTACTTTGGTCAATGGCTCCATTTTAGTCACTAGGATGTTGAAGATAACCAAAGGATGATGTAATAAGCCTATTTTAGTCCTAATTGAGTGTATTGAGCTTCATTTGGTCTTACTTTGATCAATTCATCCATTTTAGTCATTGGGATGTCGTAGATAACCAAAGGATGATGTAATGAGCCTATTTTGGTCCTAATTGAGTGTATTGAGCTTCATTTCGTCTTACTTTTGTCAATGGCTCCATTTTAGTCACTAGGATGTTGTAGATAACCAAAGGATGATGTAATGAGCCTATTTGGTCCTAATTGAGTGTATTGAGCTTCATTAGGTCTTACGTTGATCATTCATCCATTTTAGTCACTAGGATGTTGTAGTAACCAAAGGATGGTGTAATGAGCCTATTTTGGTCCTAATTGAGTGTATTGAGCTTCATTTTGTCTTACTTTGTGAATTCATCCATTTTAGTCTCTAGAAAGGTGTAGGTAACCAAAGGATGACGTAATGAGCCTATTTTGGTCCTAATTGAGTGTATTGAGCTTCATTTCGTCTTACTTTGGTCAATGGCTCCATTTTAGTCACTAGGATGTTGTAGATAACCAAAGGATGATGTAATGAGCCTATTTTGGTCCTAATTGAGTGTATTGAGCTTCATTTGTCTTACTTTGTCAATTCATCCATTTTAGTCACTGGATGTGTAGTAACCAAAGGATGATGTAATGAGCCTATTTTGGTCCTAATTGAGTGTATTGAGCTTCATTTGTCTTACTTTCGTCAATCATCCATTTTAGTCACTGGAAAGGTGTAGGTAACCAAAGGATGATGTAATGAGCCTATTTTGGTCCTAATTGAGTGTATTGAGCTTCATTTCGTCTTACTTTGGTCAATGGCTCCATTTTAGTCACTAGGATGTTGTAAGATAACCAAAGGATGATGTAATGAGCCTTTTTGGTCCTAATTGATTGTATTGAGCTTCATTTCGTCTTACTTTGGTCAATTCATCCATTTTAGTCACTAGAAAGGTGTAAGTAACCAAAGGATGATGTAATGAGCCTATTTTGGTCCTAATTGAGTGTATTGAGCTTCATTTCGTCTTACTTTCGTCAATTCATCCATTTTAGTCACTGGAAAGGTTAGGTAACCAAAGGATGATGTAATGAGCCTATTTTGGTCCTAATTGAGTGTATTGAGCTTCATTTCGTCTTACTTTGGTCATGCTCCATTTTAGTCACTAGATGTTGTAGATAACCAAAGGATGATGTAATGGCCTCTTTTGATCCTAATTGATTGTATTGAGCTTCATTTCGTCTACTTTGGTCAATGGCTCCATTTTAGTAAGTGTATTGAGCTTCATTTCGTCTTACTCTGGTCAATGCTCCATTTTAGTCACTAGGATGTTGTAGATAACCAAAGGATGATGTAATGAGCCTCTTTTGATCCTAATTGATTGTATTGACTTCATTTCGTCTTACTTTGGTCAATGGCTCCATTTTAGTCACTAGGATGTTGTAGATAACCAAAGGATGATGTAATGAGCCTATTTTGGTCCTAATTGAGTGTATTGAGCTTCATTAGGTCTTACGTTGATCCATTCATCCATTTTAGTCACTAGGATGTTGTAGTAACCAAAGGATGGTGTAATGAGCCTATTTTGGTCCTCATTGAGTGTATTGAGCTTCATTTGTCTTACTTTGGTGAATTCATCCATTTTAGTCTCTAGAAAGGTGTAGGTAACCAAAGGATGACGTAATGAGCCTATTTTGGTCCTAATTGAGTGTATTGAGCTTCATTTCGTCTTACTTTGGTCAATGGCTCATTTTAGTCACTAGGATGTTGAAGATAACCAAAGGATGATGTAATAAGCCTATTTTAGTCCTACTTGAGTGTATTGAGCTTCATTTGGTCTTACTTTGATCAATTCATCCATTTTAGTCATTGGGATGTCGTAGATAACCAAAGGATGATGTAATGAGCCTATTTTGGTCCTAATTGAGTGTATTGAGCTTCATTTCGTCTTACTTTGTCAATGGCTCCATTTTAGTCACTAGGATGTTGTAGATAACCAAAGGATGATGTAATGAGCCTATTTTGGTCCTAATTGAGTGTATTGAGCTTCATTAGGTCTTACGTTGATCCATTCATCCATTTTAGTCACTAGGATGTTGTAGTAACCAAAGGATGGTGTAATGAGCCTATTTTGGTCCTAATTGAGTGTATTGAGCTTCATTTTGTCTTACTTTGGTCATTCATCCATTTTAGTCTCTAGAAAGGTGTAGGTAACCAAAGGATGATGTAATGAGCTATTTTGGTCCTAATTGAGTGTATGAGCTTCATTTCGTCTTACTTTGGTCAATTCATCCATTTTAGTCACTAGGAGTGTAGATAACCAAAGGATGATGTAATGAGCCTATTTTGGTCCTAATTGAGTGTATTGAGCTTCATTTGGTCTTACTTTCGTCAATTCATCCATTTTAGTCACTGGAAGTTGTAGTAACCAAAGGATGATGTAATGAGCCTATTTTGGTCCTAATTGAGTGTATTGAGCTTCATTTGGTCTTACTTTCGTCAATTCATCCATTTTAGTCACTGGAAGTTGTAGTAACCAAAGGATGATGTAATGAGCCTATTTTGGTCCTAATTGAGTGTATTGAGCTTCATTTCGTCTTACTTTGGTCAATGGCTCCATTTTAGTCACTAGGATGTTGTAGATAACCAAAGGATGATGTAATGAGCCTCTTTTGATCCTAATTGATTGTATTGAGCTTCATTTCGTCTTACTTTGGTCAATTCATCCATTTTAGTCACTAGAAAGGTGTAAGTAACCAAAGGATGATGTAATGAGCCTATTTTGGTCCTAATTGAGTGTATTGAGCTTCATTTCGTCTTACTTTCGTCAATTCATCCATTTTAGTCACTGGAAAGGTCTAGGTAACCAAAGGATGATGTAATGAGCCTATTTTGGTCCTAATTGAGTGTATTGAGCTTCATTTCGTCTTACTTTGGTCAATGGCTCCATTTTAGTCACTAGGATGTTGTAGATAACCAAAGGATGATGTAATGGGCCTCTTTTGATCCTAATTGATTGTATTGAGCTTTCATTTCGTCTTACTTTGGTCAATGGCTCCATTTTAGTCAAGTGTATTGAGCTTCATTTCGTCTTACTCTGGTCAATGGCTCCATTTTAGTCACTAGGATGTTGTAGATAACCAAAGGATGATGTAATGAGCCTCTTTTGATCCTAATTGATTGTATTGATCTTCATTCGTCCTACTTTGGTCAATGGCTCCATTTTAGTCACTAGGATGTTGTAGATAACCAAAGGATGATGTAATGAGCCTATTTTGGTCCTAATTGAGTGTATTGAGCTTCATTAGGTCTTACGTTGATCCATTCATCCATTTTAGTCACTAGGATGTTGTAGTAACCAAAGGATGGTGTAATGAGCCTATTTTGGTCCTCATTGAGTGTATTGAGCTTCATTTTGTCTTACTTTGGTGAATTCATCCATTTTAGTCTCTAGAAAGGTGTAAGGTAACCAAAGGATGACGTAATGAGCCTATTTTGGTCCTAATTGAGTGTATTGAGCTTCATTTCGTCTTACTTTGGTCAATGGCTCCATTTTAGTCACTAGGATGTTGAAGATAACCAAAGGATGATGTAATAAGCCTATTTTAGTCCTACTTGAGTGTATTGAGCTTCATTTGGTCTTACTTTGATCAATTCATCCATTTTTAGTCATTGGGATGTCGTAGATAACCAAAGGATGATGTAATGAGCCTATTTTGGTCCTAATTGAGTGTATTGAGCTTCATTTCGTCTTACTTTTGTCAATGGCTCCATTTTAGTCACTAGGATGTTGTAGATAACCAAAGGATGATGTAATGAGCCTATTTTGGTCCTAATTGAGTGTATTGAGCTTCATTAGGTCTTACGTTGATCCATTCATCCATTTTAGTCACTAGGATGTTGTAGTAACCAAAGGATGGTGTAATGAGCCTATTTTGGTCCTAATTGAGTGTATTGAGCTTCATTTTGTCTTACTTTGGTGAATTCATCCATTTTAGTCTCTAGAAAGGTGTAGGTAACCAAAGGATGACGTAATGAGCCTATTTTGGTCCTAATTGAGTGTATTGAGCTTCATTTCGTCTTACTTTGGTCAATGGCTCCATTTTAGTCACTAGGATGTTGAGATAACCAAAGATGATGTAATAAGCCTATTTTGTCCTATTGAGTGTATTGAGCTTCATTTGTCTTACTTTGATCATTCATCCATTTTAGTCATTGGAATGTGTAGATAACCAAAGGATGATGTAATGAGCCTATTTTGGTCCTAATTGAGTGTATTGAGCTTCATTTCGTCTTACTTTTGTCAATGGCTCCATTTTAGTCACTAGGATGTTGTAGATAACCAAAGGATGATGTAATGAGCCTCTTTTGATCCTAATTGATTGTATTGAGCTTCATTTCGTCTTACTTTGGTCAATGGCTCCATTTTAGTCACTAGGATGTTGTAGATAACCAAAGGATGATGTAATGAGCCTATTTGGTCCTAATTGAGTGTATTGAGCTTCATTAGGTCTTACGTTGATCAATTCATCATTTTAGTCACTAGGATGTTGTAGATAACCAAAGGATGGTGTAATGAGCCTATTTTGGTCCTAATTGAGTGTATTGAGCTTCATTTCGTCTTACTTTGGTCAATTATCCATTTTAGTCACTAGAAAGGTGTAAGTAACCAAAGGATGATGTAATGAGCCTATTTTGGTCCTAATTGAGTGTATTGAGCTTCATTTCGTCTTACTTTCGTCAATTCATCCATGTTAGTCACTGGAAAGTTTTAGGTAACCAAAGGATGATGTAATGAGCCTATTTTGCTCCTAATTGAGTGTATTGAGCTTCATTTCATCTTACTTCGGTCAATGGCTCCATTTTAGTCACTAGGATGTTGTAGATAACCAAAGGATGATGTAATGAGCCTCTTTTGATCCTAATTGATTGTATTGAGCTTCATTTCTTCTTACTTTGGTCAATGGCTCCATTTTAGTCACTAGGATGTTGTAGATAACCAAAGGATGATGTAATGAGCCTATTTTGGTCCTAATTGAGTGTATTGAGCTTCATTAGGTCTTACGTTGATCAATTCATCCATTTTAGTCACTAGGATGTTGTAGATAACCAAAGGATGGTGTAATGAGCCTATTTTGGTCCTAATTGAGTGTATTGAGCTTCATTACGTCTTACGTTGGTCAATTCATCCATTTTAGTCACTAGAAAGGTGTAAGTAACCAAAGGATGATGTAATGAGCCTATTTTGGTCCTAATTGAGTGTATTGACCTTCATTTGGTCTTACTTTCGTCAATTCATCCATTTTAGTCACTGGAAAGGTGTAGGTAACCAAAGGATGATGTAATGAGCCTATTTTGCTCCTAATTGAGTGTATTGAGCTTCATTTCGTCTTACTTTGGTCAATGGCTCCATTTTCAGTCACTAGGATGTTGTAGATAACCAAAGGATGATGTAATGAGCCTCTTTGATCCTAATTGATGGTATTAGAGCTGTCATTTCGTCTTACTTTGGTCAATGGCTCCATTTTAGTCAACTAGGATGTTGTAGATTAACCAAAGGGATGATTGTAATGAGCCTAATTTTGGTCCTAATTGAGTGTATTGAGCTTCATTAGGTCTTACGTTGATCAATTCATCCATTTTAGTCACAAGGATGTTGTAGATAACCAAAGGATGGTGTATGAGCCTATTTTGGTCCTAATTGAGTGTATTGAGCTTCATTTCGTCTTACGTTGGTCAATTCATCCATTTAGTCACTAGAAAGGTGTAAGTAACCAAAGATGATGTAATGGAGCCTTATTTTGATCCTAATTGAGTGTATTGAGCTTCATTTGGCTTGACTTTGGTCAATGGCTCCGTTTTAGTCACTAGGATGTTGTAGATAACCAAAGAATGATGTAATGAGCGTATTTTGATCCTAATTGAGTGTATTGAGCTTCATTTCGTCTTACTTTGGTCAATGGCTCCATTTTAGTCACTAGGATGTTGTAGATAACCAAAGGATGATGAATGATCCTATTTTGGTCCTAATTGAGTGTATTGAGCTTCATTAGGTCTTACTTTGATCAATTCATCCATTTTAGTCACTGGATGTTGTAGATAACAAAAGGATGAGAGCCTATTTTGGTCCTAATTGAGTGTATTGAGCTTCATTTCGTCTTACTTGGTCAATTCATCCATTTTAGTCACTAGAAGGTGTAGTAACCAAAGGATGATGTAATGAGCCTCTTTTGATCCTAATTGATTGTATTGATCTTCATTTCGTCTACTTTGGTCAATGGCTCCATTTTAGTCACTAGGATGTTGTAGATAACCAAAGGATGATGTAATGAGCCTATTTTGGTCCTAATTGAGTGTATTGAGCTTCATTAGGTCTTACGTTGATCCATTCATCCATTTTAGTCACTAGGATGTTGTAGTAACCAAAGGATGGTGTAATGAGCCTATTTTGGTCCTATTGAGTGTATTGAGCTTCATTTTGTCTTACTTTGGTGAATTCATCCATTTTAGTCTCTAGAAAGGTGTAGGTAACCAAAGGATGACGTAATGAGCCTATTTTGGTCCTAATTGAGTGTATTGAGCTTCATTTCGTCTTACTTTGGTCAATGGCTCCATTTTAGTCACTAGGATGTTGAAGATAACCAAAGGATGATGTAATAAGCCTATTTTGTCCTAATTGAGTGTATTGAGCTTCATTTGGTCTTACTTTGATCAATTCATCCATTTTAGTCATTGGATGTCGTAGATAACCAAAGGATGATGTAATGAGCCTATTTTGGTCCTAATTGAGTGTATTGAGCTTCATTTCGTCTTACTTTGTCAATGGCTCCATTTTAGTCACTAGGATGTTGTAGATAACCAAAGGATGATGTAATGAGCCTATTTTGGTCCTAATTGAGTGTATTGAGCTTCATTAGGTCTTACGTTGATCCATTCATCCATTTTAGTCACTAGGATGTTGTAGTAACCAAAGGATGGTGTAATGAGCCTATTTTGGTCCTAATTGAGTGTATTGAGCTTCATTTTGTCTTACTTTGGTGAATTCATCCATTTTAGTCTCTAGAAAGGTGTAGGTAACCAAAGGATGACGTAATGAGCCTATTTTGGTCCTAATTGAGTGTATTGAGCTTCATTT
>RYYW01000260.1:53419-66680 GCA_013621005.1 Aeschynomene evenia | reverse complement strand
AAAATAGGTACATCATCCTTGGTTATCTTCAACATCCTAGTGACTAAAATGGAGCCATTGACCAAAGTAAGACGAAATGAAATACACTCAATTAGGACCAAATAGGCTCATTACGTCATCCTTTGGTTAACCTTTCTAGAGACTAAAATGGATGAATTCACCAAAGTAAGACAAATGAAGCTCAATACACTCAATTAGGACCAAAATAGGCTCATTACACATCCTTTGGTTACTACAACATCCTAGTGACTAAAATGGATGAATTGATCAACGTAAGACCTAATGAAGCTCAATACACTCAATTAGGACCAAAATAGGCTCATTACATCATCCTTTGGTTATCTACAACATCCTAGTGACTAAAATGGAGCCATTGACAAAAGTAAAACGAAATGAAGCTCAATACAATCAATTAGGATCAAAAGAGGCTCATTACATCATCCTTGGATATCTACAACATCCTAGTGATAAAAATGGAGCCATTGACCAAAGTAAGACCTAATGAAGCTCAATACACTCAATTAGGACCAAAATAGGCTTATTACATCATCCTTTGGTTATCTACACCTTTCTAGTGACTAAAATGGAGCCATTGACCAAAGTAAGACCTAATAAAGCTCAATACACTCAATTAGGAACAAAATAGGCCATTACATCATCCTTTGGTTATCTACAACATCCTAGTGACTAAAATGGAGCATTGACCAAAGTAAGACGAAATGAAGCTCAATACACTCAATTAGGACCAAAATAGGCTCATTACATCATCCTTTGGTTATCTACACCTTTCTAGAGACTAAAATGGATGAATTCACCAAAGTAAGACAAAATGAAGCTCAATACACTCAATTAGGACCAAAATAGGCTCATTACACCATCCTTTGGTTACTACAACATCCTAGTGACTAAAATGGATGAATTGATCAACGTAAGACCTAATGAAGCTCAATACTCAATTAGGACCAAAATAGGCTCATTACATCATCCTTTGGTTATCTACAACATCCTAGTGACTAAAATGGAGCCATTGACCAAAGTAAGACGAAATGAAGCTCAATACAATCAATTAGCATCAAAAAGAGGCTCATTACATCATCCTTTGGTTATCTACAACATCCTAGTGACTAAAATGGAGCCATTGACCAAAGTAAGACGAAATGAAGCTCAATACACTCAATTAGGACCAAAATAGGCTCATTACATCATCCTTTGATTACCTACACCTTTCTAGTGACTAAAATGGATGAATTGATCAAAGTAAGACCTAATGAAGCTCAATACACTCAATTAGGACCAAAATAGGCTCATTACATCGTCCTTTGGTTATCTACAACATCCTAGTGATAAAATTGGAGCCATTGACCAAAGTAAGACCTAATGAAGCTCAATACACTCAATTAGGACTAAAATAGGCTTATTTCATCATCATTTGGTTATCTTCAACATCGCTAGTCACTAAACATGAAGCCATTGTACCAAAGTAAGACGAAATGAAGCTCAATACACTCAATTAGGACCAAAATAGGCTTATTACGTCATCCTTTGGTTACCTTACACCTTTCTAGAGACTAAAAGGGATAAGTTCACCAAAGTAAGACGAAATGAAGCTCAATACAATCAATTAGAACCAAAATAGGCTCATTACACCTCCTTTGGTTACTACAACATCCTAGTGAGTAAATGGATGAATTGATCAAAGTAAGACTAATGAAGCTAAATACACTGAATTAGGAGCAAAATAGACTCATTACATCATCCTTTGGTTATCTACAACATCTATGATAAATGGAGCCATTGACAAAAGTAAGACGAATGAAGCTCAATACAACTGAATTAGGACAAAAAGGCTCATTACATCATCCTTTGGTTATCTACAACATCCTAGTGACTAAAATGGAGCATTGACAAAAGTAAGACGAAATGAAGCTCAATACAACTGAATTAGGACCAAAATAGGCTCATTACATATCTCTTTGGTTATCTACAACATCTAGTGACTAAAATGGAGCCATTGACCAAAGTAAGACGAAATGAAGCTCAATACACTCAATTAGGACCAAAATAGGCTCATTATATCATCCTTTGGTTATCTACAACATCCCAATGACTAAAATGGATGAATTGATCAAAGTAAGATCAAATGAAGCTCAATACACTCAATTAGGACTAAAATATGCTTATTACATCATCATTTGGTTATCTTCAACATCCTAGTGACTAAAATGGAGCCATTGACCAAAGTAAGACGAAATGAAGCTCAATACACTCAATTAGGACCAAAATAGGCTTATTACATCATCCTTTGGTTACCTACACCTTTCTAGAGACTAAAAGGGATGAGTTCACCAAAGTAAGACGAAATGAAGCTCAATACAATCAATTAGAACCAAAATAGGCTCATTACACCATCCTTTGGTTACTACAACATCCTAGTGAGTAAATGGATGAATTGATCAAAGTAAGACCTAATGAAGCTAAATAGACTGAATTAGGAGCAAAATAGACTCATTACATCATCCTTTGGTTATCTACAACATCTAGTGACTAAAATGGAGCCATGGACAAAAAGTAAGACGAAATGAAGCTCAATACACTCAATTAGGACAAAATAGGCTCTTACATCATCCTTTTGGTTATCTACAACATCCTAGTGCCTAAAATGGAGCCATTGACCAAAGTAAGACAAAATGAAGATCAATACACTCAATTAGGACATAAATAGGCTCATTACATCATCCTTTGGTTATCTACAACATCCTAGTGACTAAAATGGAGCCATTGACAAAAGTAAAACGAAATGAAGCTCAATACACTCAATTAGGACCAAAATAGGCTCATTACATCATCCTTTGGTTATCTACAACATCCTAGTGACTAAAATGGAGCCATTGACAAAAGTAAGACAAATGAAGCTCAATACATCAATTAGGAAAATATGCTATTAATATTATGGTTATAAACATCCTAGTGAGTAAATGGATGAATGATCAAAGTAAGATAATTAAGCTAATACACTGAATTAGGAGCAAAATAGACTCATTACATCATCCTTTGGTTATCTACAACATCCTAGTGACTAAAATGGAGCCATGGACAAAAGTAAGACGAAATGAAGCTCAATACACTCAATTAGGACCAAAATAGGCTCATTACATCATCCTTTGGTTATCTACAACATCCTAGTGACTAAAATGGAGCCATTGACCAAAGTAAGACGAAATGAAGCTTAATACACTCAATTAGGACCAAAATATGCTCATTACATCATCCTTTGGTTACCTACACCCTTCTAGTGACTAAAATGGATGAATTGACCAAAGTAAGACCTAATGAAGCTCAATACACTCAATTAGGACCAAAATAGGCTCATTACATCATCCTTTGGTTATCTACAACATCCTAGTGATAAAAATGGAGCCATTGACCAAAGTAAGACCAAATGAAGCTCAATACACTCAATTAGGACCAAAATATGCTCATTACATCATCCTATGGTTACTACAACATCCTAGTGAGTAAATGGATGAATTGATCAAAGTAAGACCTAATTAAGCTAAATACACTGAATTAGGAGCAAAATAGACTCATTACATCATCCTTTGGTTATCTACAACATCCTAGTGACTAAAATGGAGCCATGGACAAAAGTAAGACGAAATGAAGCTCAATACACTGAATTAGGACCAAAATAGGCTCATTACATCATCCTTTGATTACCTACACCTTTCTAGTGACTAAAATGGATGATTGACAAGTAAGACAATGAAGCTCAATACACTAAATTAGGACCAAAATAGGCTCATTACATCATCCTTTGGTTATCTACAACATCCTAGTGACTAAAATTGGAGCCATTGACCAAAGTAAGACTAATGAAGCTCAATACACTCAATTAGGACTAAAATAGGCTTATTACATCATCATTTGGTTATCTTCAACATCCTAGTGACTAAAATGGAGCCATTGACCAAAGTAAGACGAAATGAAGCTCAATACACTCAATTAGGACCAAAATAGGCTTATTACGTCATCCTTTGGTTACTACACCTTTCTAGAGACTAAAAGGGATAAGTTCACCAAAGTAAGACGAAATGAAGCTCAATACAATCAATTAGAACCAAAATAGGCTCATTACACCCTCCTTTGGTTACTACAACATCCTAGTGAGTAAATGGATGAATTGATCAAAGTAAGACCTAATTAAGCTAAATACACTGAATTAGGAGCAAAATAGACTCATTACATCATCCTTTGGTTATCTACAACATCCTAGTGACTAAAATGGAGCCATGGACAAAAGTAAGACGAAATGAAGCTCAATACACTCAATTAGGACCAAAATAGGCTCATTACATCATCCTTTGGTTATCTACAACATCCTAGTGACTAAAATGGAGCCATTGACAAAAGTAAGACGAAATGAAGCTCAATACACTGAATTAGGACCAAAATAGGCTCATTACATCATCCTTTGGTTATCTACAACATCCTAGTGACTAAAATGGAGCCATTGACCAAAGTAAGACGAAATGAAGCTCAATACACTCAATTAGGACCAAAATAGGCTCATTATATCATCCTTTGGTTATCTACAACATCCCAATGACTAAAATGGATGAATTGATCAAAGTAAGATCAAATGAAGCTCAATACACTCAATTAGGACTAAAATAGGCTTATTACATCCATCATTTGGTTATCTTCAACATCCTAGTGACTAAAATGGAGCCATTGACCAAAGTAAGACGAAATGAAGCTCAATACACTCAATTAGGACCAAAATAGGCTTATTACGTCATCCTTTGGTTACCTACACCTTTCTAGAGACTAAAAGGGATGAGTTCACCAAAGTAAGACGAAATGAAGCTCAATACAATCAATTAGAACCAAAATAGGCTCATTACACCATCCTTTGGTTACTACAACATCCTAGTGAGTAAATGGATGAATTGATCAAAGTAAGACCTAATGAAGCTAAATAGACTGAATTAGGGGCAAAATTGACTCATTACATCATCCTTTGGTTATCTACAACATCCTAGTGACTAAAATGGAGCCATGGACAAAAGTAAGACGAAATGAAGCTCAATACACTCAATTAGGACCAAAATAGGCTCATTACATCATCCTTTGGTTATCTACAACATCCTAGTGACTAAAATGGAGCCATTGACCAAAGTAAGACAAAATGAAGATCAATACACTCAATTAGGACATAAATAGGCTCATTACATCATCCTTTGGTTATCTACAACATCCTAGTGACTAAAATGGAGCCATTGACAAAAGTAAAACGAAATGAAGCTCAATACACTCAATTAGGACCAAAATAGGCTCATTACATCATCCTTTGGTTATCTACAACATCCTAGTGACTAAAATGGAGCCATTGACCAAAGTAAGACCAAATGAAGCTCAATACACTCAATTAGGACCAAAATATGCTCATTAGATCATCCTTTGGTTACTACAACATCCTAGTGAGTAAATGGATGAATTGATCAAAGTAAGACCTAATTAAGCTAAATACACTGAATTAGGAGCAAAATAGACTCATTACATCATCCTTTGGTTATCTACAACATCCTAGTGACTAAAATGGAGCCATGGACAAAAGTAAGACGAAATGAAGCTCAATACACTCAATTAGGACCAAAATAGGCTCATTACATCATCCTTTGGTTATCTACAACATCCTAGTGACTAAAATGGAGCCATTGACCAAAGTAAGACGAAATGAAGCTTAATACACTCAATTAGGACCAAAATATGCTCATTACATCATCCTTTGGTTACCTACACCCTTCTAGTGACTAAAATGGATGAATTGACCAAAGTAAGACCTAATGAAGCTCAATACACTCAATTAGGACCAAAATAGGCTCATTACATCATCCTTTGGTTATCTACAACATCCTAGTGACTAAAATGGAGTCATTGACCAAAGTAAGACCTAATGAAGCTCAATACACTCAATTAGGAACAAAATAGGCTCATTACATCATCCTTTGGTTACTACAACATCCTAGTGACTAAAACGGAGCCATTGACAAAGTAAGACCAAATGAATCTCAATACACTCAATTAGGACCAAAATAGGCTCATTACATCATCCTTTGTTACTACACATCCTAGTGACTAAATGGATGAATTGATCAAAGTAAGACCTAATGAAGCTCAATACACTAAATTAGGACAAAATAGGCTCATTACATCATCCTTTGGTTATCTACAACACCTAGTGACTAAAATGGAGCCATGACAAAGTAAACAAATGAAGATCAAACACTCAATTAGTCCAAAATAGGCTCATTACATCATCCTTTGGTTATCTACAACATCCTAGTGACTAAAACGGAGCCATTGACCAAAGTAAGACCAAATGAAGCTCAATACACTCAATTAGGACCAAAATAGGCTCATTACATCATCCTTTGGTTATCTACAACATTCTAGTGACTAAAATGGATGAATTGATCAAAGTAAGACCTAATGAAGCTCAATACACTCAATTAGGACCAAAATAGGCTCATTACATCATCTTTGGTTATCTACAACATCCTAGTGATAAAAATGGAGCATTGACCAAAGTAAGACCAAATGAAGCTCAATACACTCAATTAGGACTAAAATAGGCTGATTACATCATCCTTTGGTTATCTTCAACATCCTAGTGACTAAAATGGAGCCATTGACCAAAGTAAGACGAAATGAAGCTCAATACACTCAATTAGGACCAAAATAGGCTCATTACGTCATCCTTTGGTTACCTACACCTTTCTAGAGACTAAAATGGATGAATTCACCAAAGTAAGACAAAATGAAGCTCAATACACTCAATTAGGACCAAAATAGGCTCATTACACCATCCTTTGGTTACTACAACATCCTAGTGACTAAAATGGATGAATTGATCAACGTAAGACCTAATGAAGCTCAATACACTCAATTAGGACCAAAATAGGCTCATTACATCATCCTTTGGTTATCTACAACATCCTAGTGACTAAAATGGAGCCATTGACAAAGTAAAACGAAATGAAGCTCAATACAATCAATTAGGACAAAAGAGGCTCATTACATCATCCTTTGGATATCTACAACATCCTAGTGATAAAAATGGAGCCATTGACCAAAGTAAGACCTAATGAAGCTCAATACACTCAATTAGGACCAAAATAGGCTCATTACATCATCCTTTGGTTATCTACACCTTTCTAGTGACTAAAATGGAGCCATTGACCAAAGTAAGACCTAATAAAGCTCAATACACTCAATTAGGAACAAAATAGGCCATTACATCATCCTTTGGTTATCTACAACATCCTAGTGACTAAAATGGAGTCATTGACCAAAGTAAGACGAAATGAAGCTCAATACACTCAATTAGGACCAAAATAGGCTCATTACATCATCCTTTGGTTATCTACACCTTTCTAGAGACTAAAATGGATGAATTCACCAAAGTAAGACAAAATGAAGCTCAATACACTCAATTAGGACCAAAATAGGCTCATTACACCATCCTTTGGTTACTACAACATCCTAGTGACTAAAATGGATGAATTGATCAACGTAAGACCTAATGAAGCTCAATACTCTCAATTAGGACCAAAATAGGCTCATTACATCATCCTTTGGTTATCTACAACATCCTAGTGACTAAAATGGAGCCATTGACCAAAGTAAGACGAAATGAAGCTCAATACAATCAATTAGCATCAAAAGAGGCTCATTACATCATCCTTTGGTTATCTACAACATCCTAGTGACTAAAATGGAGCCATTGACCAGAGTAAGACGAAATGAAGCTCAATACACTCAATTAGGACCAAAATAGGCTCATTACATCATCCTTTGATTACCTACACCTTTCTAGTGACTAAAATGGATGAATTGATCAAAGTAAGAACTAATGAAGCTCAATACACTAAATTAGGACCAAAATAGGCTCATTACATCGTCCTTTGGTTATCTACAACATCCTAGTGATAAAATTGGAGCCATTGACCAAAGTAAGACCTAATGAAGCCCAATACACTCAATTAGGACTAAAATAGGCTTATTTCATCATCATTTGGTTATCTTCAACATCCTAGTCACTAAAATGGAGCCATTGACCAAAGTAAGACGAAATGAAGCTCAATACACTCAATTAGGACCAAAATAGGCTTATTACGTCATCCTTTGGTTACCTACACCTTTCTAGAGACTAAAAGGGATGAGTTCACCAAAGTAAGACGAAATGAAGCTCAATACAATCAATTAGAACCAAAATAGGCTCATTACACCCTCCTTTGGTTACTACAACATCCTAGTGAGTAAATGGATGAATTGATCAAAGTAAGACCTAATGAAGCTAAATACACTGAATTAGGAGCAAAATAGACTCATTACATCATCCTTTGGTTATCTACAACATCCTAGTGACTAAAATGGAGCCATTGACAAAAGTAAGACGAAATGAAGCTCAATACACTGAATTAGGACCAAAATAGGCTCATTACATCATCCTTTGGTTATCTACAACATCCTAGTGACTAAAATGGAGCCATTGACCAAAGTAAGACGAAATGAAGCTCAATACACTCAATTAGGACCAAAATAGGCTCATTATATCATCCTTTGGTTATCTACAACATCCCAATGACTAAAATGGATGAATTGATCAAAGTAAGATCAAATGAAGCTCAATACACTCAATTAGGACTAAAATAGGCTTATTACATCATCATTTGGTTATCTTCAACATCCTAGTGACTAAAATGGAGCCATTGACCAAAGTAAGACGAAATGAAGCTCAATACACTCAATTAGGACCAAAATAGGCTTATTACGTCATCCTTTGGTTACCTACACCTTTCTAGAGACTAAAAGGGATGAGTTCACCAAAGTAAGACGAAATGAAGCTCAATACAATCAATTAGAACCAAAATAGGCTCATTACACCATCCTTTGGTTACTACAACATCCTAGTGAGTAAATGGATGAATTGATCAAAGTAAGACCTAATGAAGCTAAATAAGAATTCATTACATCATCCTTTGGTTATCTACAACATCCTAGTGACTAAAATGGAGCCATGGACAAAAGTAAGACGAAATGAAGCTCAATACACTCAATTAGGACCAAAATAGGCTCATTACATCATCCTTTGGTTATCTACAACATCCTAGTGACTAAAATGAGCCATTGACCAAAGTAAGACAAAATGAAGATAATACACTCAATTAGGACATAAATAGGCTCATTACATCATCCTTGGTATCTACAACATCCTAGTGACTAAAATGGAGCCATGACAAAAGTAAAACGAAATGAAGCTCAATACACTCAATTAGGACCAAAATAGGCTCATTACATCATCCTTTGGTTATCTACAAACATCCTAGTGACTAAAATGGAGCCATTGACCAAAGTAAGACCAAATGAAGCTCAATACACTCAATTAGGACCAAAATATGCTCATACATCATCCTATGGTTACTACAACATCCTAGTGAGTAAATGGATGAATTGATCAAAGTAAGACTAATTAAGCTAAATACACTGAATTAGGAGCAAAATAGACTCATTACATCATCCTTTGGTTATCTACAACAATCCTAGTGACTAAAATGGAGCCATGGACAAAAGTAAGACGAAATGAAGCTCAATACACTCAATTAGGACCAAATAGGCTCATTACATCATCCTTTGGTTACTACAACATCCTAGTGACTAAATGGAGCCATTGACCAAAGTAAGACGAAATGAAGCTTAATAACTCAATAGACCAAAATATGCTCATTACATCATCCTTTGGTTACCTACACCCTTCTAGTGACTAAAATGGATGAATTGACCAAAGTAAGACCTAATGAAGCTCAATACACTCAATTAGGACCAAAATAGGCTCATTACATCATCCTTTGGTTATCTACAACATCCTAGTGACTAAAATGGAGCATTGACCAAAGTAAGACCTAATGAAGCTCAATACACTCAATTAGGAACAAAATAGGCTCATTACATCATCCTTTGGTTATCTACAACATCCTAGTGACTAAAATGGAGCCATTGACCAAAGTAAGACGAAATGAAGCTCAATACACTCAATTAGGACCAAAATAGGCTCATTACATCCTTTGATTACCTACACCCTAGTGACTAAAATGGATGAATTGACAAAGTAAGACAATGAAGCTCAATACACTAATTAGGACAAAATAGGCTCATTACATCATCCTTTGGTTATCTACAACATCCTAGTGACTAAAATGGAGCCATTGACCAAAGTAAGACAAAATGAAGCTCAATACACTCAATTAGACCAAAATAGGCTCATTACATCATCCTTTGGTTATCTACAACATCCTAGTGACTAAAATGGAGCCATTGACCAAAGTAAGACCAAATGAATCTCAATACACTCAATTAGGACCAAAAGGCTCATTACATCATCCTTTGATTACCTACAAGTGACTAAAATGGATGAATTGATCAAAGTAACAAAATGAAGCTCAATACACTCAATTAGGACCAAAATAGGCTCATTACACCATCCTTTGGTTACTACAACATCCTAGTGACTAAAATGGAGCCATTGACCATAGTAAGACCAAATGAAGCTCAATACACTCAATTAGGACCAAAATAGGCTTATTACATCATCCTTTGGTTATCTACACCTTTCTAGTGACTAAAATGGAGCCATTGACCAAAGTAAGACCTAATAAAGCTCAATACACTCAATTAGGAACAAAATAGGCCCATTACATCATCCTTTGGTTATCTACAACATCCTAGTGACTAAAATGGAGTCATTGACCAAAGTAAGACGAAATGAAGCTCAATACACTCAATTAGGACCAAAATAGGCTCATTACATCATCCTTTGGTTATCTACACCTTTCTAGAGACTAAAATGGATGAATTCACCAAAGTAAGACAAAATGAAGCTCAATACACTGAATTAGGACCAAAATAGGCTCATTACACCATCCTTTGGTTACTACAACATCCTAGTGACTAAAATGGATGAATTGATCAACGTAAGACCTAATGAAGCTCAATACTCTCAATTAGGACCAAAATAGGCTCATTACATCATCCTTTGGTTATCTACAACATCCTAGTGACTAAAATGGAGCCATTGACCAAAGTAACACGAAATGAAGCTCAATACAATCAATTAGGATCAAAAGAGGCTCATTACATCATCCTTTGGTTATCTACAACATCCTAGTGACTAAAATGGAGCCATTGACCAGAGTAAGACGAAATGAAGCTCAATACACTCAATTAGGACCAAAATAGGCTCATTACATCATCCTTTGATTACCTACACCTTTCTAGTGACTAAAATGGATGAATTGATCAAAGTAAGAACTAATGAAGCTCAATACACTAAATTAGGACCAAAATAGGCTCATTACATCGTCCTTTGGTTATCTACAACATCCTAGTGATAAAATTGGAGCCATTGACCAAAGTAAGACCTAATGAAGCTCAATACACTCAATTAGGACCAAAATAGGCTCATTACATCATCCTTTGGTTATCTACAACATCCTAGTGACTAAAATGGAGCCATTGACCAAAGTAAGACGAAATGAAGCTCAATACAATCAATTAGGATCAAAAGAGGCTCATTACATCATCCTTTGGTTATCTACAACATCCTAGTGACTAAAATGGAGCCATTGACCAAAGTAAGACGAAATGAAGCTCAATACAATCAATTAGGATCAAAAGAGGCTCATTACATCATCCTTTAGTTATCTACAACATCCTAGTGACTAAAATGGAGCCATTGACCAGAGTAAGACGAAATGAAGCTCAATACACTTAATTAGGACCAAAATAGGCTTATTACGTCATCCTTTGGTTACCTACACCTTTCTAGAGACTAAAATGAGTTCACCAAAGTAAGACGAAATGAAGCTCAATACAATCAATTAGACCAAAATAGGCTCATTACACCATCCTTTGGTTACTACAACATCCTAGTGACTAAAATGGATGAATTGATCAAAGTAAGACCTAATGAAGCTCAATACACTCAATTAGGACCAAAATAGGCTCATTACATCATCCTTTGGTTATCTACAACATCCTAGTGACTAAAATGGAGCCATTGACCAAAGTAAGACGAAATGAAGCTCAATACACTCAATTAGGACCAAAATAGGCTCATTACGTCATCCTTTAGTTACCTACACCTTTCTAGAGACTAAAATGGATGAATTCACCAAAGTAAGACAAAATGAAGCTCAATACACTCAATTAGGACCAAAATAGGCTCATTACACCATCCTTTGTTACTACACATCCTAGTGACTAAAATGGAATTGATCAAGTAAGACCTAATGAAGCTCAATACACTCAATTAGGACAAAATAGGCTCATTACATCATCCTTTGGTTATCTACAACATCCTAGTGACTAAAATGGAGCCATTGACCAAAGTAAGAAATGAAGCTCAATACAATCAATTAGGACAAAATAGGCTCATTACATCATCCTTTGGTTATCTACAACATCCTAGTGACTAAAATGGAGCCATTGACCAAAGTAAGACGAAATGAAGCTCAATACACTCAATTAGGACCAAAATAGGCTCATTACATCATCCTTTGGTTATCTACAACATCCTAGTGACTAAAATGGAGCCATTGACCAAAGTAAGACCTAATGAAGCTCAATACACTCAATTAGGAACAAAATAGGCCCATTACATCATCCTTTGGTTATCTACAACATCCTAGTGACTAAAATGGAGCCATTGACCAAAGTAAGACGAAATGAAGCTCAATACACTCAATTAGGACCAAAATAGGCTCATTTCATCCTTTGGTTATCTACACCTTTCTAGAGACTAAAATGGATGAATTCACCAAAGTAAGACAAATGAAGCTCAATACACTCAATTAGGACCAAAATAGGCTCATTACACCATCCTTTGGTTACTACAACATCCTAGTGACTAAAATGGATGAATTGATCAACGTAAGACCTAATGAAGCTCAATACACTCAATTAGGACCAAAATAGGCTCATTACATCATCCTTTGGTTATCTACAACATCCTAGTGACTAAAATGAGCCATTGACCAAAGTAAGACGAAATGAAGCTCAATACAATCAATTAGGATCAAAAGAGGCTCATTACATCATCCTTTGGTTATCTACAACATCCTAGTGACTAAAATGGAGCCATTGACCAAGTAAGACAAATGAAGCTCAATACACTCAATTAGGACCAAAATAGGCTCATTAC
>RYYW01000260.1:10119-46960 GCA_013621005.1 Aeschynomene evenia | reverse complement strand
TTTTTTGGTCCTAATTAAGTGTATTGAGCTTCATTTGGTCTTACTTTGGTCAATGGCTCCATTTTAGTCACTAGGAAGTTATAGATAACCAAAGGATGATGTGTTGAGCCTATTTTGGTCCTAATTGAGTGTATTGAGCTTCATTTGGTCTTACTTTGATCAATGGCTCAATTTTAGTCACTAAGATATTGTAGATAACCAAAGGATGATGTAATGAGCCTATTTTGATCCTAATTGAGTGTATTGAGCTTCATTTGGTCTTACTTTGGTCAATGGCTGCATTTTAGTCACTAGGATGGTGTAGATAACCCAAAGGATGACCTAATGAGCCTATTTTGGTCCTAATTGAGGTATTGAGCTTCATTTGGTCTTACTTTGATCAATGGCTCCATTTTAGTCACTAGGATGTTGTAGATAACCAAAGGATGACGTAATGAGCCTATTTTAGTCCTAATTGAGTGTATTGAGCCTTATTTTGTCTTACTTTGGTCAATGGCTCCATTTTAGTCACTAGGATGGTTTATACAACCAAAGGATGATGTAATGAGCCTATTTTGGTTCTAATTGAGTGTTTTGAGCTTCATTAGGTCTTACTTTGGTCAATTCTTCCATTTTAGTCACTAGGAAGGTTTAGATAACCAAAGGATGACCAAATGAGGCTATTTTGGTCCTAATTAAGTGTATTGAGCTTCATTTGGTCTTACTTTGGTCAATGGCTCCATTTTAGTCACTAGGAAGTTATAGATAACCAAAGGATGATGTGTTGAGCCTATTTTGGTCCTAATTGAGTGTATTGAGCTTCATTTGGTCTTACTTTGATCAATGGCTCAATTTTAGTCACTAAGATATTGTAGATAACCAAAGGATGATGTAATGAGCCTATTTTGATCCTAATTGAGTGTATTGAGCTTCATTTGGTCTTACTTTGGTCAATGGCTGCATTTTAGTCACTAGGATGGTGTAGATAACCAAAGGATGACCTAATGAGCCTATTTTGGTCCTAATTGAGGTATTGAGCTTCATTTGGTCTTACTTTGATCAATGGCTCCATTTTAGTCACTAGGATGTTGTAGATAACCAAAGGATGACGTAATGAGCCTATTTTAGTCCTAATTGAGTGTATTGAGCCTTATTTTGTCTTACTTTGGTCAATGGCTCCATTTTAGTCACTAGATGGTTTATACAACCAAAGGATGATGTAATGAGCCTATTTTGGTTCTAATTGAGTGTTTTGAGCTTCATTAGGTCTTACTTTGGTCAATTCTTCCATTTTAGTCACTAGGAAGGTTTAGATAACCAAAGGATGACCAAATGAGGCTATTTTGGTCCTAATTAAGTGTATTGAGCTTCATTTGGTCTTACTTTGGTCAATGGCTCCATTTTAGTCACTAGGAAGTTATAGATAACCAAAGGATGATGTGTTGAGCCTATTTTGGTCCTAATTGAGTGTATTGAGCTTCATTTGGTCTTACTTTGATCAATGGCTCAATTTTAGTCACTAAGATATTGTAGATAACCAAAGGATGATGTAATGAGCCTATTTTGATCCTAATTGAGTGTATTGAGCTTCATTTGGTCTTACTTTGGTCAATGGCTGCATTTTAGTCACTAGGATGGTGTAGATAACCAAAGGATGACCTAATGAGCCTATTTTGGTCCTAATTGAGGTATTGAGCTTCATTTGGTCTTACTTTGATCAATGGCTCCATTTTAGTCACTAGGATGTTGTAGATAACCAAAGGATGACGTAATGAGCCTATTTTAGTCCTAATTGAGTGTTGAGCCTTATTTGTCTTACTTTGGTCAATGGCTCCATTTTAGTCACTAGGATGGTTTATACAACCAAAGGATGATGTAATGAGCCTATTTTGGTTCTAATTGAGTGTTTTGAGCTTCATTAGGTCTTACTTTGGTCAATTCTTCCATTTTAGTCACTAGGAAGGTTTAGATAACCAAAGGATGACCAAATGAGGCTATTTTGGTCCTAATTAAGTGTATTGAGCTTCATTTGGTCTTACTTTGGTCAATGGCTCCATTTTAGTCACTAGGAAGTTATAGATAACCAAAGGATGATGTGTTGAGCCTATTTTGGTCCTAATTGAGTGTATTGAGCTTCATTGGTCTTACTTTGATCAATGGCTCAATTTTAGTCACTAAGATATTGTAGATAACCAAAGGATGATGTAATGAGCCTATTTTGATCCTAATTGAGTGTATTGAGCTTCATTTGGTCTTACTTTGGTCAATGGCTGCATTTTAGTCGTAGATAACCAAAGGGACCTAATGAGCCTATTTTGTGAGGTATTGAGCTTCATTTGGTCTTACTTTGATCAATGGCTCCATTTTAGTCACTAGGATGTTGTAGATAACCAAAGGATGACGTAATGAGCCTATTTTAGTCCTAATTGAGTGTATTGAGCCTTATTTTGTCTTACTTTGGTCAATGGCTCCATTTTAGTCACTAGGATGGTTTATACAACCAAAGGATGATGTAATGAGCCTATTTTGGTTCTAATTGAGTGTTTTGAGCTTCATTAGGTCTTACTTTGGTCAATTCTTCCATTTTAGTCACTAGGAAGGTTTAGATAACCAAAGGATGACCAAATGAGGCTATTTTGGTCCTAATTAAGTGTATTGAGCTTCATTTGGTCTTACTTTGGTCAATGGCTCCATTTTAGTCACTAGGAAGTTATAGATAACCAAAGGATGATGTGTTGAGCCTATTTTGGTCCTAATTGAGTGTATTGAGCTTCATTTGGTCTTACTTTGATCAATGGCTCAATTTTAGTCACTAAGATATTGTAGATAACCAAAGGATGATGTAATGAGCCTTTTGATCCTAATTGAGTGTATTGAGCTTCATTTGGTCTTACTTTGGTCAATGGCTGCATTTTAGTCACTAGGATGGTGTAGATAACCAAAGGATGACCTAATGAGCCTATTTTGGTCCTAATTGAGGTATTGAGCTTCATTTGGTCTTACTTTGATCAATGGCTCCATTTTAGTCACTAGGATGTTGTAGCAAAGGATGACGTAATGAGCCTATTTTAGTCCTAATTGAGTGTATTGAGCCTTATTTTGTCTTACTTTGGTCAATGGCTCCATTTTAGTCACTAGGATGGTTTATACAACCAAAGGATGATGTAATGAGCCTATTTTGGTTCTAATTGAGTGTTTTGAGCTTCATTAGGTCTTACTTTGGTCAATTCTTCCATTTTAGTCACTAGGAAGGTTTAGATAACCAAAGGATGACCAAATGAGGCTATTTTGGTCCTAATTAAGTGTATTGAGCTTCATTTGGTCTTACTTTGGTCAATGGCTCCATTTTAGTCACTAGGAAGTTATAGATAACCAAAGGATGATGTGTTGAGCCTATTTTGGTCCTAATTGAGTGTATTGAGCTTCATTTGGTCTTACTTTGATCAATGGCTCAATTTTAGTCACTAAGATATTGTAGATAACCAAAGGATGATGTAATGAGCCTATTTTGATCCTAATTGAGTGTATTGAGCTTCATTTGGTCTTACTTTGGTCAATGGCTGCATTTTAGTCACTAGGATGGTGTAGATAACCAAAGGATGACCTAATGAGCCTATTTTGGTCCTAATTGAGGTATTGAGCTTCATTTGGTCTTACTTTGATCAATGGCTCCATTTTAGTCACTAGGATGTTGTAGATAACCAAAGATGACGTAATGAGCCTATTTTAGTCCTAATTGAGTGTATTGAGCCTTATTTTGTCTTACTTTGGTCAATGGCTCCATTTTAGTCACTAGGATGTTTATACAACCAAAGGATGATGTAATAAGCCTATTTTGGTTCTAATTGAGTGTTTGAGCTTCATTTAGGTCTTACTTTGGTCAATTCCTCCATTTTAGTCACTAGGAGGTTTAGATAACCAAAGGATGACCAAATGAGGCTATTTTGGTCCTAATTAAGTGTATTGAGCTTCATTTGGTCTTACTTTGGTCAATGGCTCCATTTTAGTCACTAGGAAGTTATAGATAACAAAGGATTATGTGTTGAGCCTATTTTGGTTCCTAATTGAGTGTATTGAGCTTCATTTGGTCTTACTTTTGATCAATGGCTCAATTTAGTCACTAAGATATTGTAGATAACCAAAGGATGATGTAATGAGCCTATTTTGATCCTAATTGAGTGTATTGAGCTTCATTTGGTCTTACTTTGGTCAATGGCTGCATTTTAGTCACTAGGATGGTGTAGATAACCAAAGGATGACCTAATGAGCCTATTTTGGTCCTAATTGAGGTATTGAGCTTCATTTGGTCTTACTTTGATCAATGGCTCCATTTTAGTCACTAGGATGTTAGATAACCAAAGGATGACGTAATGAGCCTATTTTAGTCCTAATTGAGTGTATTGAGCCTTATTTTGTCTTACTTTGGTCAATGGCTCCATTTTAGTCACTAGGATGGTTTATACAACCAAAGGATGATGTAATGAGCCTATTTTGGTTCTAATTGAGTGTTTTGAGCTTCATTAGGTCTTACTTTGGTCAATTCTTCCATTTTAGTCACTAGGAAGGTTTAGATAACCAAAGGATGACCTAATGAGCCTATTTTGGTCCTAATTAAGTGTATTGAGCTTCATTTGGTCTTACTTTGGTCAATGGCTCCATTTTAGTCACTAGGAAGTTATAGATAACCAAAGGATGATGTGTTGAGCCTATTTTGGTCCTAATTGAGTGTATTGAGTTTCATTTCGTCTTACTTTGATCAATGGCTCAATTTTTAGTCACTAAGATTTTGTAGATAACCAAAGATGATGTAATGAGCCTATTTTGATCCTAATTGAGTGTATTGAGCTTCATTTGGTCTTACTTTGGTCTATGGCTGCATTTAGTCACTAGGATGGTGTAGATAACCAAAGGATGACCTAATGAGCCTATTTTGGTCCTAATTGAGGTATTGAGCTTCATTTGGTCTTACTTTGATCAATGGCTCCATTTTAGTCACTAGGATGTTGTAGATAATCAAAGGATGACGTAATAAGCCTAATTTGGTCCTAATTGAGTGTATTGAGCATCATTTGGTCTTACTTTAGTCAATGGCTCCATTTTAGTCACTAGGATGGTTTATATTACCAAAGGATGATGTAACGAGCCTATGTTGGTCCTAATTAAGTGTATTGAGCTTCATTAGGTCATACTTTTGTCAATTCTTCCATTCTACTCACTAGGAAGGTTTAGATAACCAAAGGATGACCGAATGAGCCTATTTTGGTCCTAATTGAGTGTATTGAGCTTCATTTGGTCTTACTTTGGTCAATGGCTCCATTTTAGTCACTAGGAAGTTATAGATAACCAAAGGATGATGTGTTGAGCCTATTTTGGTCCTAATTGAGTGTATTGAGCATCATTTGGTCTTACTTTAGTCACTGGCTCCATTTTAGTCACTAGGATGGTTTATATAACCAAAGGATCATGTAACGAGCCTATGTTGGTTCTAATCGAGTGTATTGAGCTTCATTAGGTCTTACTTTGGTCAATTCTTCAATTCTACTCACTAGGAAGGTTTAGATAACCAAAGGAAGGCCTAATGAGCCTATTTTGGTCCTAATTGAGTGTATTGAGCTTCATTTGGTCAATGGCTCCATTTTAGTCACTAGGATGGTTTATATAACCAAAGGATGATGTAACGAGCCTATGTTGGTTCTAATCGAGTGTATTGAGCTTCATTAGGTCTTACTTTGGTCATTCTTCCATTCTACTCACTAGGAAGGTTTAGATAACCAAAGGAAGCCTAATGAGCCAATTTTGGTCCTAATTGAGTGTATTGAGCTTCATTTGGTCAATGGCTGCATTTTAGTCACTAGGGTGTTGTAAGTAACCAAAGGATGATGTAATGAGCCTATTTTGGTCCTAATTGAGTGTACTGAGCTTCATTTGGTCTTACTTTGGTCAATGGCTCCAATTTAGTCACTAGGATGTTGTAGATAACCAAAGGATGACAAAATGAGCCTATTTTGGTCCTAAATGAGTATATTGAGCGTCATTTGGTCTTACTTTGGTCAATGGCTCCATTTTAGTCACTAGGAAGGTTTATATAACCAAAGGATGATCTAATGAGCCTATATTGGTCTTAATTGAGTGTATTGAGCTTCATTTGGTCTTACTTTGGTCAATGGCTCCATTTTAGTCACTAGGAAGTTCTAGATAACCAAAGGATGATGTAATGAGCCTATTTTGGTCCTAATTGAGTGTATTGAGCTTCATTTGGTCTTACTTTGGTCAATTGCTCAATTTTAGTCACTAAGATATTGTAGATAACCCAAGGATGATGTAATGAGCCTATTTTGATTCCTAATTGAGTGTATTGAGCTTCATTTTGGTCTTACTTTGGTCAATGGCTGCATTTTAGTTACTAGGATGGTGTAGATAACCAAAGGATGACCTAATGAGCCTATTTTGGTCCTAATTGAGTGTATTGAGCTTCAATTGGTCTTACTTTGGTCAATGGCTCCATTTTAGTCACTAGGAAGTTGTAGTAACCAAAGGATAATGTGATGAGCCTATTTTTGGTCCTAATTGAGTGTATTGAGCATCATTTGGTCTTACTTTAGTCAATGGCTCCATTTTAGTCACTAGATGGTTTATATTACCAAAGGATGATGTAACGAGCCTATGTGGTCCTAATTAAGTGTATTGAGCTTCATTAGGTCATTACTTTTGTCAATTCTTCCATTCTACTCACTAGGAAGGTTTTAGATAACCAAAGGATGACCGAATAGCCTATTTTGGTCCTAATGAGTGTATTGAGCTTCATTTGGTCTTACTTTGGTCAATGGCTCCATTTTAGTCACTAGGAAGTTATAGATAACCAAAGGATGATGTGTTTGAGCCTATTTTGGTCCTAATTGAGTGTATTGAGCATCATTTGGTCTTACTTTAGTCACTGGCTCCATTTTAGTCACTAGGATGGTTTATATAACCAAAGGATCATGTAACGAGCCTATGTTGGTTCTAATCGAGTGTATTGAGCTTCATTAGGTCTTACTTTGGTCAATTCTTCAATTCTACTCACTAGGAAGGTTTAGATAACCAAAGGAAGGCCTAATGAGCCTAATCTGGTCCTAATTGAGTGTATTGAGCTTCATTTGGTCAATGGCTCCATTTTAGTCACTAGGATGATTTATATAACCAAAGGATGATGTAACGAGCCTATGTTGGTTCTAATCGAGTGTATTGAGCTTCATTAGGTCTTACTTTGGTCAATTCTTCCATTCTACTCACTAGGAAGGTTTAGATAACCAAAGGAAGGCCTAATGAGCCAATTTTGGTCCTAATTGAGTGTATTGAGATTCATTTGGTCAATGGCTGCATTTTAGTCACTAGGGTGTTGTAAGTAACCCAAGGATGATGTAATGAGCCTATTTTGGTCCTAATTGAGTGTACTGAGCTTCATTTGGTCTTACTTTGGTCAATGGCTCCAATTTAGTCACTAGGATGTTGTAGATAACCAAAGGATGCAAAATGAGCCGATTTTGGTCCTAAATGAGTATATTGAGCGTCATTTGGTCTTACTTTGGTCAATGGCTCCATTTTAGTCACTAGGAAGGTTTAGATAACCAAAGGATGATCTAATGAGCCTATATTGGTCCTAATTGAGTGTATTGAGCTTCATTTGGTCTTACTTTGGTCAATGGCTCCATTTAGTCACTAGGAAGTTCTAGATAACCAAAGGATAATGTGATGAGCCTATTTGGTCCTAATGGAGTGTATTGAGCATCATTTGGTCTTACTTTGGTCAATGGTTCCATTTTAGTCACTAGGATGTTGTAGATAACCAAAGGATGATGTAATGAGCCTATTTTGGTCCTAATTGAGTGTATTGAGCTTCCTTTTGTCTTACTTTGTCAATGGCTCTATTTTAGTCACTAGGATGTTGTAGATAACCAAAGGATGATGTAATGAGCCTATTTTGGTCCTAATTGAGTGTATTGAGCTTCATTTGGTCTTACTTTGGTCAATTGCTCAATTTTAGTCACTAATATATTGTAGATAACCCAAGGATGATGTAATGAGCCTATTTTGATCCTAATTGAGTGTAATGAGCTTCATTTGGTCTTACTTTGGTCAATGGCTGCATTTTAGTTACTAGGATGGTGTAGATAACCAAAGGATGACCTAATGAGCCTATTTTGGTCCTAATTGAGTGTATTGAGCTTCATTTGGTCTTACTTTGGTCAATGGCTCCATTTTAGTCACTAGGAAGTTGTAGATAACCAAAGGATAATGTGATGAGCCTATTTTGGTCCTAATTGAGTGTATTGAGCATCATTTGGTCTTACTTTAGTCAATGGCTCCATTTTAGTCACTAGGATGGTTTATATAACCAAAGGATGATGTAACGAGCCTATGTTGGTCCTAATTAAGTGTATTGAGCTTCATTAGGTCATACTTGGTCAATTCTTCCATTCTACTCACTAGGAAGGTTTAGATAACAAAGGATGACCGAATGAGCCTATTTTGGTCCTAATTGAGTGTATTGAGCTTCAATTGGTCTTACTTTGGTCAATGGCTCCATTTTAGTCACTAGATGTTGTAGATAACCAAAGGATGAATGTAATGAGCCTATTTTGGTCCTAATTGAGTGTATTGAGCTTCATTTGGTCTTACTTTGGTCAATGGCTGCATTTTAGTCACTAGGATGTTGTAGATAACCAAAGGATGACCTAATGAGCCTATTTTGGTCCTAATTGAGTGTATTGAGCTTCCTTTTGTCTTACTTTGGTCAATGGCTCTATTTTAGTCACTAGATGTTGTAGATAACCAAAGGATGATGTAATGAGCCTATTTTGGTCCTAATTGAGTGTATTGAGCTTCATTTGGTCTTACTTTGGTCAATGGCTCCATTTTAGTCACTAGAATTATAGATAACCAAAGGATGATGTGTTGAGCCTATTTTGGTCCTAATTGAGTGATTGAACATCATTTGGTCTTACTTTAGTCACTGGCTCCATTTTAGTCACTAGGATGGTTTATATAACCAAAGGATGATGTAACGAGCCTATGTTGGTTCTAATCGAGTGTATTGACCTTCATTAGGTCTTACTTTGGTCAATTCTTCAATTCTACTCACTAGGAAGGTTTAGATAACCAAAGGAAGGCCTAATGAGCCTATTTTGGTCCTAATTGAGTGTATTGAGCTTCATTTGGTCAATGGCTCCATTTTAGTCACTAGGATGGTTTATATAACCAAAGGATGATGTAACGAGCCTATGTTGGTTCTAATCAGGTGTATTGAGCTTCATTAGGTCTTACTTTGGTCAATTCTTCCATTCTACTCACTAGGAAGGTTTAGATAACCAAAAGAAGGCCTAATGAGCCTATTTTGGTCCTAATTGAGTGTATTGAGCTTCATTTGGTCAATGGCGGCATTTTAGTCACTAGGATGTTGTAGATAACCAAAGGATGATGTAATGAGCCTATTTTGGTCCTAATTGAGTGTACTGAGCTTCATTTGGTCTTACTTTGGTCAATGGCTCCAATTTAGTCACTAGGATGTTGTAGATAACCAAAGGATGACCAAATGAGCCTATTTTGGTCCTAATTGAGTGTATTGAGCGTCATTTGGTCTTACTTTGGTCAATGGCTCCATTTTAGTCACTAGGAAGGTTTAGATAACCAAAGGATGATCTAATTAGCCTATATTGGTCCTAATTGAGTGTATTGAGCTTCATTTGGTCTTACTTTGGTCAATGGCTCCATTTTAGTCACTAGGAAGTTGTAGATAACCAAAGGATGACCAAATGAGCCTATTTTGGTCCTAATTGAGTGTATTGAGCGTCATTTGGTCTTAATTTGGTCAATGGCTCCATTTTAGTCACTAGGAAGGTTTAGATAACCAAAGGATGATCTAATGAGCCTATATTGGTCCTAATTGAGTGTATTGAGCTTCATTTGGTCTTACTTTGGTCAATGGCTCCATTTTAGTCACTAGGAAGTTCTAGATAACCAAAGGATAACGTGATGAGCCTATTTTGGTCCTAATTGAGTGTATTGAGCATCATTTGGTCTTACTTTAGTCAATGGTTCCATTTTAGTCACTAGGATGGTTTATATAACCAAAGGATGATGTAACGAGCCTATGTTGGTCCTAATTAAGTGTACTGAGCTTCATTAGGTCATACTTTGGTCAATTCTTCCATTCTACTCACTAGGAAGGTTTAGATAACCAAAGGATGACCGAATGAGCCTATTTTGGTCCTAATTGAGTGTATTGAGCTTCAAATTGTCTTACTTTGGTCAATGGCTCCATTTTAGTCACTAGGATGTTGTAGATAACCAAAGGATGATGTAATGAGCCTATTTTGGTCCTAATTGAGTGTATTGAGCTTCATTTGGTCTTACTTTGGTCAATGGCTGCATTTTAGTCACTAGGATGTTATAGATAACCAAAGGATGACCTAATGAGCCTATTTTGGTCCTAATTGAGTGTATTGAGCTTCCTTTTGTCTTACTTTGGTCAATGGCTGCATTTTAGTCACTAGGATGTTATAGATAACCAAAGGATGAGCTAATGAGCCTATTTTAGTCCTAATTGAGTGTATTGAGCCTTATTTTGTCTTACTTTGGTCAATGGCTCCATTTTAGTCACTAGGATGGTTTATACAACCAAAGGATGATGTAATGAGCCTATTTTGGTTCTAATTGAGTGTTTTGAGCTTCAATTAGTCTTACTTTGGTCAATGGCTCCATTTTAGTCACTAGGAAGTTGTAGATAACCAAAGGATAATGTGATGAGCCTATTTTGGTCCTAATTGAGTGTATTGAGCATCATTTGGTCTTACTTTAGTCAATGGCTCCATTTTAGTCACTAGGATGGTTTATATAACCAAAGGATGATGTAACGAGCCTATGTTGGTCCTAATTAAGTGTATTGCGCTTCATTAGGTCATACTTTGGTCAATTCTTCCATTCTACTCACTAGGAAGGTTTAGATAACCAAAGGATGACCGAATGAGCCTATTTTGGTCCTAATTGAGTGTATTGAGCTTCAATTGGTCTTACTTTGGTCAATGGCTGCATTTTAGTCACTAGGATGTTGTAGATAACCAAAGGATGACCTAATGAGCCTATTTTGGTCCTAATTGAGTGTATTGAGCTTCCTTTTGTCTTACTTTGGTCAATGGCTCCATTTTAGTCACTAGGAAGTTGTAGATAACCAAAGGATGATGTAATGAGCCTATTTTGGTCCTAATTGAGTGTATTGAGCTTCATTTGGTCTTACTTTGGTCAATTGCTCAATTTTAGACACTAAGATATTGTAGATAACCAAAGGATGATGTAATGAGCCTATTTTGATCCTAATTGAGTGTATTGAGCTTCATCTGGTCTTACTTTGGTCAATGGCTGCATTTTAGTTACTAGGATGGTGTAGATAACCAAAGGATGACCTAATGAGCCTATTTTGGTCCTAATTGAGGTATTGAGCTTCATTTGGTCTTACTTTGATCAATGGCTCAATTTTAGTCACTAGGATGTTGTGGATAACCAAAGGATGACGTAATGAGCCTATTTTAGTCCTAATTGAGTGTATTGAGCCTTATTTTGTCTTACTTTGGTCAATGGCTCCATTTTAGTCACTAGGATGGTTTATACAACCAAAGGATGATGTAATGAGCCTATTTTGGTTCTAATTGAGTGTTTTGAGCTTCATTAGGTCTTACTTTGGTCAATTCTTCCGATTTAGTCACTAGGAAGGTTTAGATAACCAAAGGATGACCTAATGAGGCTATTTTGGTCCTAATTAAGTGTATTGAGCTTCATTTGGTCTTACTTTGGTCAATGGATCCATTTTAGTCACTAGGAAATTATAGATAACCAAAGGATGATGTGTTGAGCCTATTTTGGTCCTAATTGAGTGTATTGAACATCATTTGGTCTTACTTTAGTCATTGGCTCCATTTTAGTCACTAGGATGGTTTATATAACCAAAGGATGATGTAACGAGCCTATGTTGGTTCTAATCGAGTGTATTGAGCTTCATTAGGTCTTACTTTGGTCAATTCTTCAATTCTACTCACTAGGAAGGTTTAGATAACCAAAGGCCTAATGAGCCTATTTTGGTCCTAATTGAATGTATTGAGCTTCATTTGGTCAATGGCTCCATTTTAGTCACTAGGATGGTTTATATAACCAAAGGATGATGTAACGAGCCTATGTTGGTTCTAATCGAGTGTATTGAGCTTCATTAGGTCTTACTTTCGTCAATTCTTCCATTCTACACACTAGGAAGGTTTAGATAACGAAAGGAAGGCCTAATGAGCCTATTTTTGTCCTAATTGAGTGTACTGAGCTTCATTTGGTCTTACTTTGGTCAATGGCTCCAATTTAGTCACTAGGATGTTGTAGATAACCAAAGGATGACCAAATGAGCCTATTTTGGTCCTAATTGAGTGTATTGAGCGTCATTTGGTCTTAATTTGGTCAATGGCTCCATTTTAGTCACTAGGAAGGTTTAGATAACCAAAGGATGATCTAATGAGCCTATATTGGTCCTAATTGAGTCTATTGAGCTTCATTTGGTCTTACTTTGGTCAATGGCTCCATTTTAGTCACTAGGAAGTTCTAGATAACCAAAGGATAATGTGATGAGCCTATTTTGGTCCTAATTGATTGTATTGAGCATCATTTGGTCTTACTTTAGTCAATGGTTCCATTTTAGTCACTAGGATGGTTTATATAACCAAAGGATGATGTAACGAGCCTATGTTGGTCCTAATTAAGTGTACTGAGCTTCATTAGGTCATACTTTGGTCAATTCTTCCATTCTACTCACTAGGAAGGTTTAGATAACCAAAGGATGACCGAATGAGCCTATTTTGGTCCTAATTGAGTGTATTGAGCTTCAATTGGTCTTACTTTGGTCAATGGCTCCATTTTAGTCACTAGGAAGTTGTAGATAACCAAAGGATAATGTGATGAGCCTATTTTGGTCCTAATTGAGTGTATTGAGCATCATTTGGTCTTACTTTAGTCAATGGCTCCATTTTAGTCACTAGGATGGTTTATATAACCAAAGGATGATGTAACGAGCCTATGTTGGTCCTAATTAAGTGTATTGAGCTTCATTAGGTCATACTTTGGTCAATTCTTCCATTCTACTCACTAGGAAGGTTTAGATAACCAAAGGATGACCGAATGAGCCTATTTTGGTCCTAATTGAGTGTATTGAGCTTCAATTGGTCTTAATCTGGTCAATGGCTGCATTTTAGTCACTAGGATGTTGTAGATAACCAAAGGATGACCTAATGAGCCTATTTTGGTCCTAATTGAGTGTATTGAGCGTCATTTGGTCTTACTTTGGTCAATGGCTCCATTTTAGTCACTAGGAAGGTTTAGATAACCAAAGGATGATCTAATGAGCCTATATTGGTCCTAAATGAGAGTATTGAGCTTCATTTGGTCTTACTTTGGTCAATGGCTCCATTTTAGTCACTAGGAAGTTCTAGATAACCAAAGGATAATGTGATGAACCTATTTTGGTCCTAATTGAGTGTATTGAGCATCATTTGGTCTTACTTTAGTCAATGGCTCCATTTTAGTCACTAGGATGGTTTATATAACCAAGGATGATGTAACGAGCCTATGTTGGTCCTAATTAAGTGTATTGAGCTTTATTAGGTCATACTTTGGTCAATTCTTCCATTATACTCACTAGGAAGGTTTAGATAACCAAAGGATGACCTAATGAGCCTATTTTGGTCCTAATTGAGTGTATTGAGCTTCAATTGGTCTTACTTTGCTCAATGGCTCCATTTTAGTCACTAGGATGTTGTAGATAACCAAAGGATGATGTAATGAGCCTATTTTGGTCCTAATTGAGTGTATTGAGCTTCATTTGGTCTTAGTTTGGTCAATGGCTGCATTTTAGTCACTAGGATGTTGTAGATAACCAAAGGATGACCTAATGAGCCTATTTTGGTCCTAATTGAGTGTATTGAGCTTCCTTTTGTCTTACTTTGGTCAATTGCCCTATTTTAGTCACTAGGATGTTGTAGATAACCAAAGGATGATGTAATGAGCCTATTTTGGTCCTAATTGAGTGTATTGAGCTTCATTTGGTCTTACTTTGGTCAATTGCTCAATTTTAGTCACTAAGATATTGTAGATAACCAAAGGATGATGTAATGAGCCTATTTTGATCATAATTGAGTGTATTGAGCTTCATTTAGTCTTACTTTGGTCAATGGCTGCATTTTAGTCACTAGGATGGTGTAGATAAACAAAGGATGACCTAATGAGCCTATTTTGGTCCTAATTGAGGTATTGAGCTTCATTTGGTCTTACTTTGATCAATGGCTCCATTTTAGTCACTAGGATGTTGTAAATAACTAAAGGATGACGTAATGAGCCTATTTTAGTCCTAATTGAGTGTATTTAGCCTTATTTAGTCCAAAGGATGATGTAATGAGCCTATTTTGGTTGTAATTGAGTGTTTTGAGCTTCATTTGGTCTTACTTTGGTCAATTCATCCATTTTAGTCACTAGGAAGGTTTAGATAACCAAAGGATGACCTAATGAGGCTATTTTGGTCCTAATTAAGTGTATTGAGCTTCATTTGGTCTTACTTTGGTCAATGGCTCCATTTTAGTCACTAGGAAGTTATAGATAACCAAAGGATGATGTGTTGAACCTATTTTGGTCCAAATTGAGTGTATTGAACATCATTTGGTCTTACTTTAGTCACTGGCTCCATTTTAGTCACTAGGATGGTTTATATAACCAAAGGATGATGTAACGAGCCTATGTTGGTTCTAATCGAGTGTATTGAGCTTCATTAGGTCTTACTTTGGTCAATTCTTCAATTCTACTCACTAGGAAGGTTTAGATAACCAAAGGAAGGCCTAATGAGCCTATTTTGGTCCTAATTGAGTGTATTGAGCTTCATTTGGTCAATGGCTCCATTTTAGTCACTAGGATGGTTTATATAACCAAAGGATGATTTAACGAGCCTATGTTGGTTCTAATCGAGTGTATTGAGCTTCATTAGGTCTTACTTTGGTCAATTCTTCCATTCTACTCACTAGGAAGGTTTAGATAACCAAAGGAAGGCCTAATGAGCCTATTTTTGTCCTAATTGAGTGTATTGAGCTTCATTTGGTCAATGGCTGCATTTTAGTCACTAGGATGTTGTTTGAAGGCAGTTGTAAAGTCCTCTAGTGTTTGAGGCAAGGAAGTCCTCTAGTGTGAGGCAAGGAAGCCCTTAATTGTTTAAGGCAAGGAAGTCCTCTAGTGTGAGGCAAGGAAATCCACTTCGGGTTGTGAAGTGGTGGAAGTCCTTTACTTGGTAAAGGCAGAGTTGTCTGGGAAGGCACATTAAGAAGAATATCTAAGAACTCTCAACTGAAGGTTGAGGACTGGAGTAGGTTGGTTATAACCGAACCAGTATAAAATCCCTTGTGTTAAGCTTTTCTCCCTAACTCATTACGTGTCCAAATCTTTGAGAAAAACTCTATCACAACTTTAATTAAGAGGTCTCGTGAAAACCTTATTGATCAAAATCAGAAAGCTTTTAAGAAACTCAAACCTTAAGTCGTTTTCTTAAATTCTCTCAGAAAGGAACTTTCTTAGAAAGACTAAGTTCTCAGAAACTTAATCTTCTCAGAAAGCATTTTCCGCTGCAAACTCTTAATCATACCTTCTGAGTAAAAACAACTTTCTAAGTAAAAGTTTTAAAAGGTAATTTTCAAAACTTGCACGATTCAACCCCCCCCTTCTCGTGCACACATACACTTTCAACGAGCCTATGTTGGTTCTAATCGAGTGTATTGAGCTTCATTAGGTCTTACTTTGGTCAATTCTTCAATTCTACTCACTAGGAAGGTTTAGATAACCAAAGGAAGGCCTAATGAGCCTATTTTGGTCCTAATTGAGTGTATTGAGCTTCATTTGGTCAATGGCTCCATTTTAGTCACTAGGATGGTTTATATAACCAAAGGATGATGTAACGAGCCTATGTTGGTTCTAATCGAGTGTATTGAGCTTCATTAGGTCTTACTTTGGTCAATACTTCCATTCTACTCACTAGGAAGGTTTAGATAACCAAAAGAAGGCCTAATGAGCCTATTTTGGTCCTAATTGAGTGTATTGAGCTTCATTTGGTCAATGGCTGCATTTTAGTCACTAGGATGTTGTAGATAACCAAAGGATGATGTAATGACCCTATTTTGGTCCTAATTGAGTGTACTGAGCTTCATTTGGTCTTACTTTGGTCAATGGCTCCAATTTAGTCACTAGGATGTTGTAGATAACCAAAGGATGACCAAATGAGCCTATTTTGGTCCTAATTGAGTGTATTGAGCGTCATTTGGTCTTACTTTGGTCAATGGCTCCATTTTAGTCACTAGGAAGGTTTAGATAACCAAAGGATGATCTAATGAGCCTATATTGGTCCTAAATGAGAGTATTGAGCTTCATTTGGTCTTACTTTGGTCAATGGCTCCATTTTAGTCACTAGGAAGTTCTAGATAACCAAAGGATAATGTGATGAGCCTATTTTGGTCCTAATTGAGTGTATTGAGCATCATTTGGTCTTACTTTAGTCAATGGCTCCATTTTAGTCACTAGGATGGTTTATATAACCAAGGATGATGTAACGAGCCTATGTTGGTCCTAATTAAGTGTATTGAGCTTCATTAGGTCATACTTTGGTCAATTCTTCCATTATACTCACTAGGAAGGTTTAGATAACCAAAGGATGACCTAATGAGCCTATTTTGGTCCTAATTGAGTGTATTGAGCTTCAATTGGTCTTACTTTGCTCAATGGCTCCATTTTAGTCACTAGGATGTTGTAGATAACCAAAGGATGATGTAATGAGCCTATTTTGGTCCTAATTGAGTGTATTGAGCTTCATTTGGTCTTACTTTGGTCAATGGCTGCATTTTAGTCACTAGGATGTTGTAGATAACCAAAGGATGACCTAATGAGCCTATTTTGGTCCTAATTGAGTGTATTGAGCTTCCTTTTGTCTTACTTTGGTCAATGGCTCTATTTTAGTCACTAGGATGTTGTAGATAACCAAAGGATGATGTAATGAGCCTATTTTGGTCCTAATTGAGTGTATTGAGCTTCATTTGGTCTTACTTTGGTCAATTGCTCAATTTTAGTCACTAAGATATTGTAGATAACCAAAGGATGATGTAATGAGCCTATTTTGATCCTAATTGAGTGTATTGAGCTTCATTTAGTCTTACTTTGGTCAATGGCTGCATTTTAGTCACTAGAATGGTGTAGATAAACAAAGGATGACCTAATGAGCCTATTTTGGTCCTAATTGAGGTATTGAGCTTCATTTGGTCTTACTTTGATCAATGGCTCCATTTTAGTCACTAGGATGTTGTAAATAACTAAAGGATGACGTAATGAGCCTATTTTAGTCCTAATTGAGTGTATTTAGCCTTATTTAGTCCAAAGGATGATGTAATGAGCCTATTTTGGTTGTAATTGAGTGTTTTGAGCTTCATTTGGTCTTACTTTGGTCAATTCTTCCATTTTAGTCACTAGGAAGGTTTAGATAACCAAAGGATGACCTAATGAGGCTATTTTGGTCCTAATTAAGTGTATTGAGCTTCATTTGGTCTTACTTTGGTCAATGGCTCCATTTTAGTCACTAGGAAGTTATAGATAACCAAAGGATGATGTGTTGAGCCTATTTTGGTCCTAATTGAGTGTATTGAGCATCATTTGGTCTTACTTTATTCACTGGCTCCATTTTAGTCACTAGGATGGTTTATATAACCAAAGGATGATGTAACGAGCCTATGTTGGTTCTAATCGAGTGTATTGAGCTTCATTAGGTCTTACTTTGGTCAATTCTTCAATTCTACTCACTAGGAAGGTTTAGATAACCAAAGGAAGGCCTAATGAGCCTATTTTGGTCCTAATTGAGTGTATTGAGCTTCATTTGGTCAATGGCTCCATTTTAGACACTAGGATGGTTTATATAACCAAAGGATGATGTAACGAGCCTATGTTGGTTCTAATCGAGTGTATTGAGCTTCATTAGGTCTTACTTTGGTCAATTCTTCCATTCTACTCACTAGGAAGGTTTAGATAAGCAAAGGAAGGCCTAATGAGCCTATTTTAGTTCTAATTGAGTGTATTGAGCTTCATTTGGTCAATGGTTGCATTTTAGTCACTAGGATGTTGTAGATAACCAAAGGATGATGTAATTGAAAGTGTATATGTGCACGAGAAGGGGGGGGGGTTGAATCGTGCAAGTTTTAAAAATTACTTCTTAAAACTTTTACTTAGAAAGCTGTTTTTACTCAGAAGGTAGGATCAAGAGTTTGCAGCGGAAATTTGCTTTCTGAGAAGATTAAGTTTCTGAGAACTTAGTCTTTCTGAGAAAGTTCCTTTCTGAGGAATTTTTAAGAAAATGACTTAAGGTTTGAATTTCTTAAAAGCTTTCTGATTTTGATCAATAAGGTTTTCACGAGACCTCTTAATTAAAATCGTGGTAGAGTTTTTCTCAAATATTTAAGCAAGTAAAGAGCAAGGGAGGAAAGCTTAACACAAAGAGTTTTATACTGGTTCGGTTATAACCAACCTACTCCAGTCCTCAACCTTCAGTTGAGAGTTCTTGGATATTCTTCTTAAAGTGCCTTCCCAGACAACAATGCCTTTACCACGTAAAGGACTTCCACCACTTCACAACCCGAAGTGGATTTCCTTGCCTCCAACACTAGAGGACTTCCTTGCCTTAAACACTTAAGGACTTCCTTGCCTCACAATCGAGGACTTCCTTGCCTTAAACAATTAAGGACTTTGAACTTTGCCTCAAACACCAGAGGACTTAAAAACTGCCTTCAACCAACGAAGGACTTAGCGTTTTTCGGAAGGTTGTTTTTGCTTCGAAAATCAACTACTAAGATTAAGTTACACACTTAATTTGACCCTTAGTAGACTTCTAGATTTAACTTACAAATGTAAGAATTTACACCGATTCAGAACTAGAAGATTTTGCAAAGTTAGAAGAACAATTTCGTAAAAATTGTCTTTCTGAGAAAGTTCTAAGTTTTCGCAAAATGATTTTCAATTCAACAGAGTTTTGGCACGTTTAATCAAGAGTTTTTTGCGCAAGAGTTTCGCCACATTGCTCTGGAATTGAACTCATATATATAGGCATCAAAGAGCCGCGAAATTAGAAGCTTTCACTTTGCTTATGTGGCTGTGTCCTTTTCAGAACGGCTCCCTGCTACAGTCAGCGCGAAATGAGGAACTTTTCAGAACTGCACAGTGCGCGTGTTCCCACTTCCTTCGCTAGTTGTAGCGAGCTTTCTGAGACTGCTTGCGATCCCTTGAGTCCAGACACTTGGTTGCTTCTGAGTCCAACCTTCTAAGAGTTGTACGGACTTCTGAGGCGAACCTTTTGAGGGAAGACCCTTCTGAGAATTACTAGTCGCAAGGTCTTCTGAGACCCTTCTGAGGCGACAGTGTTCTTTCCTCAGAAACATGTTTTCACCTTCTGCGCTTCTGAGACATCCTTTCTGATATCTTTGGCGCTATGATTTTATCAATTGATCTCGAGGCTACTTGATGTTTTGTCTTGGTCTTTGCTCATGGTATTGCAATAATTTAAAGCTTTTTGAGACACTTAGCGCACATATTAGCAAAACCTTAAGTAAAATTTTATACTTATGGCTTACCTTGTTATCATTAAAACTTTCATAACTCTAAGAGAATTATGCTTAATTCTCTCAAAAGGGTTCTGGAGCTTACAATCTCCCCCTTTTTGATGATAACAACTTAAGTCTTAAGATAATAATTTTGCTTAAGTTCAGAAGTGTTTATGAGTAAGTTCACAACTTATTCAGAATGCACTTTTGCTTTCTTAGAAACTAACTTAGCTCTCTGATAGAAGACTTAGTTATTTTCTTAGAAGGCTGTGATAATCAACAGTTAAATTATGCAATATATGATTACTGTTTGAGATTATCAATTTCATAGCGTGTATTTCTTGATGAATATATGTATGAATTTCAGAAATACAAAGCTAAGTAAATCAAGAGATGCCAAATAATAAAAATGAGCATAAAGTAAAGTAAAGTATGAGTTGCCAACCTAATGATTTTTCATTGATGGTTTTGTAAAGATACAAAATATTTGGCTCCCCCTAAGTTGTTGCTCCCCCTAAGTTCTGGCCTAGTGTTTACGAATAGCCAATGTACAAAATTTTATCATTTATCTACTCCCCCTTTGTTATATCAAAAAGGGTGGCTAAGACATAAACGCCATCATTGACTTAGAACTACTGTCTTCTGGCAATGTAGCGTAGCAGCTGGCATATCTCCATGAGAATCTCGCTCTGAGTCGCATTCTGAGCACATTCTGGAGGTAGTTCAGAGGCAGTGGAAGGCTGTTGAGAAGATGAGGGTTGAGATAAAGGAGGGCGAGAGACTTCAGCCTCAAGTACTTCATCGATGATATCCCTCTTTTGATATTCAGGAAGTTCTTCTTCTTGGACAGCTTTGCCTTCAATAGCAGCGAGTTCAGTAGAAGGCTGCCTTTGAGTGTCCTCAGAAGCTAGAGCAAGATCTAGATCAGAAGGTTGCCTAGCTGATGGTTGCTTCATAGCACCAGAGGTCTGAGCATCTTCGGAGAGGTTGAAAGTGGAGATCTGGCTATGTATGGCTTCGATGCATTTCAACTTCTCAGTTCGACCAAAGAAAGGTCGAAATTGCACAGAGGGTGGTGTGACTACCATTCTTCCCAGCTGAAAGCTGGAACCAATCATTGAGTCCGTAATCGAGAAGGTGGGACCTTGTTGATCAAAGGATGTAGGAGGAACCTCTGTTATATCTAGAGGAGGAACCTCTGGTTCCTTCTGAGAGTCCTTCTTAGATAGAGTTCCTTCTAAGGAACTGTGGACAACAAATGCCTCAACTGCTGCAACTCCGGCAGCCATGGTAGCGTCAGCACCCACCTCTGAGCTGAGCCCAGTGCTGGTGGTCCCTGGCACTACTTCATGTGTTGAGACATGAGTTTCCTCATGTTCCAAAGGGATCTCAGAAGAGAGGAGACCAACCTCAGAAGTTGGTTCAATTAAGGCTTCCTCATGCTGTAGTTGTTGTTGTGGTTGCATCTGAGCAGCTTCTGGAGTCTCAGAAGGTTGATCCAGTTCCTTCTGGACGTCAAGCATCGTTTGAGCCAATGACTCAGCATTCACAGTAGCAGCCTCAGTTGTGGTTGCCTCAGAAAGTTCCACCATAGAAACCTCAGATGGCTTCTTCTAGGGCTCTTTCTTGGAGCTTCCAGCATCTGGAGTGCGATGCTCAATGCGAAAGCTTGCTGCATCCTCTTCTTCTGAAGAAGAATCAGCAACATTTCCTCCATGCCCCTGAATGTCTTCTCTGGTAGGGGAGACATTCCCAGAGGGGGAGGAGTGATGAGAAGCTTCTGCTTCTTCTTCAACAGCAGCAGCAGTAGCAGTAGCGGTGGTGGCAGCAGTAGCAGCAACTGCTACAATTTCTTTACCCGTTAGCTTCGGTGGGCTCTGTTTCTTAGTGGTTTTATCCCCACTCCTTTGTGTGTCTTTCCCTGATATTTCAAGGAATGTAGGAGTTTAGTTTTAAATTTGGTGGGTTTAAAACCAGCAACAGAATCAGAAACAGGAATTGAAGTAGAAGAAGATTTAAGAAATGAAGGTGGAGTTTTAGAGTAAGCGTTTACCAAACGACCACGTTTCTTTTTCCCTTCTGGTGGCACGTCTGGGACTTGGAGAGTTGGAGGTGCTTTCCTCTTTCTGATTAGGAGTTGCTTAGAAGTTGTCTCTTTTGAGTCTTCAGCAGCCTTAACAACCTCAGGTTCCTTCTGAGGAGTCTTCTGAGCTTCCTCAGAAGCCATACTCCTTGTCACCCTTGTTGGAGAAGGGTGAGTCACCTTTTGCGTCTTCTTCTTCTTTTCTGAAGGATCGGAAACCTTTTCTTTTCCTTTTTCAGCCTTAGAGGGCTGGTTGGGACCAGCAGCTCCCTTAGAAGGCTTTGCTTCCTCCTTCTTCTTAGGTGCCCCCGTCTCTAGTACCTTCTTCTTCTTGATGTTGTTGAAGGTGACCATGGTGAATTTGCTGTGGTTGAAGACATATTCATAGTCTTCAAGGGGGAAAGAGAAATGGTCGAGGATTCTGGTCAGAAGGCTTCCGTAAGGTAGACTTGTGAGAGCCCTCTTCGGATGAGCCTGGTGCATCATGTAGTTGAGCACCATCCTCCCAAAATCTACTCTTTCCTTCTTCAGCAGGTGGTATAATAAGCATGCATCCATGGTGGTAACGTTCCCCTTGAGTGGTAGGCTGTTGCTACCAGTCAGAAGTGTTACTACTTCTTCTTCTTAGTCATCTACCTCCTTGACCCATTCTAGGTCGTCGGCGATGACAGCACCACCATTCAAGGTCTTGAAGACTTTGTTGATGTCAGAGGAGGAGAAGCGGATCTGTTGGTCACCAATCGTGCTCTTGACCCCTTTGTTGGTGAACCTTTCTATTTGCGAATAGAATGCTCTCACCACATTTGGGTAGCACACGTCCTCGGAACTCATCATGGCTGGCCATCCAGGTTGCTTGAGGAAGGTGAATTGAAGTTCATCCACTTGATTGTATACGTTGAGAGGTAGTACCCTTCCCATAGCAAGATTTCTTGGAAGATAAGTCTTGTGGAATAGGGACTTCATTTCCTCATTGTCGTAGAGAATATCTTCGGATATTTCATTGAGGTTGTTTCTCATTAAGCCCTTGATCTCTCCAGAGAAGGCCATTTGAAAGAAGGGTTTAAGTTTGAGAAGAAGTGAGAGGAGATAGAGAAGAACAAGAGAGAGAGATAGCAGAGAGAGCGAGAGCAGATGAAGATTGAAAAACGAGGAGAGGTTTTGGCAGAGGTTCGGTAAGTTTTAAGCGCAAAGTGCTCAAATGAAATAATGCTATGAGTATTTATAGAAATGGCTTGTAACTAGCCGTTTCTGACACTTATCCAAAAGTTACCGTTGGTAACTTGTTTCTCGGAAGGTACCTTTCTGAGAGCAGTGGTCCTTCTGAGAAACCCTCCTTCTGAGAAATGTTTCAGAAGATCTCCTTTCTGAGAGATGAGTCTTCTGAGAACAAATTTTCTCAGATAGAGTTTTTCTGTGTTTTCCTACTTCTAGCTCAGAAGCTTAGTTCTATTGTTTGTCTCAGAGTCTAAACTAGGACTAAGGGGGTTTCTAAGAAACATTTTTTAACTTCAAAGTACTTAGAAACGTCTTAGATTAAGAAGTCCTTTCAGAACATCGAAACGATCCTCGGTAAAGGCTTTGTAAATATATCTGAGATTTGATCCTCAGTATTCACAAATTTAAGTTCAATGTCGCCTTTTTGCACATGATCCCGAATAAAATGATGTTTTATATCAATGTGCTTGGATCGAGAGTGCTGAATAGGATTCTTAGCTAAGTTGATAGCACTTGTATTATCACAGAGGATAGGGATTTTGGTGTACCTTAATTGATAATCAAGTAGCTGATTCTTAATCCAGAGCATCTGAGAACAGCAGTTTGCAGCAGATACATATTCAGCTTCAGCAGTTGATTAGGCGATCGTATTTTGCTTCTTGCAAGACCAAGTGATCAAGCATTTCCAAGAAGCAGCAGCAGCCACTTGTGCTTTTGCGATCGATCCTATCTCCAGCGTAGTCAGCATCACAGTATCCTACAACATCAGAAGAACAACCTTTCTCGTACCAAAGACCAAATTAGTAGTTCCACTTAAATATCGTAAAATTCGTTTAATTGCAGTTAAATGTGATTGCTTAGGCTTAGACTAGAATCTAGCACAGATCCCAACACTGAGTTGGATATCTGGTCTGAGGCAGTTAATAGAGAAGTGAGCCAATCATCCCTCGATAGTTGCTTTCTGAGACTTTCTCACCATCTTCATCCAAGTCAATTACTTGAGAGGGATGCATGGGAGTGCTCATGGGTTGGCCTTATCCATCAGAAACTTCCTCAGAAGTTCTTTGGTATACTTCTCTGATGAATAACTGTCCCTTCTGACTCTGCTTGAATTTGCAATCTAGGAAGAATTTTAATTCTCCCATCATGCTCATCTCGAATTCACCTTGCATAAGCTTGGAGAATTCTTTGCAAAGGCAATCATTGGTTGCGCCAAAGATTATGTCATCAACATAAATCTGGACAGTCAAGAAGCCAGAGTCTTCTGAGAGTGTAAAGAGAGTTGTGTCCACTTTCCCTCTTGAGAATCCGTTTTTAAGTAGGAAAGAGCTCAATCTATCGTACCAAGCTCTTGGAGCTTGTTTCAGACCATAGAGAGCCTTTGTAAGCTTAAATACGTGATCCGGGAATGCATCATTCACAAAAACCAGGAGGTTGTTTTACATAAACTTCCTCAGAAAGGTATCCATTCAAGAAGGCAGACTTAACGTCCATCTGATAGAGTTTGAAACCTTTGTGTGCAGCAAAAGCTAGCAACATTCTGATAGCTTCCAATCTTGCGACTGGAGCGAAAGTTTCATCGTAGTCTATCCCTTCTTGTTGGTTGTACCCTTGAGCAACCAATCTGGCCTTGTTTCTCACGACTTGACCGTTTCATCAAGTTTGTTTCGAAACACCCATTTAGTCCCAATGACACTCTTGCCTTTGGGCTTCTGAGTTAGTTTCCAAACTGATTTCTCTCGAATTGGTCAAGTTCATCCTGCATGGCATTTACCCAGCTAGGATCATCTAACGCCTCTTCTATGGAGTCTGGTTCAAGTTCAGAAACCATAGCAAGATTTGTATAGTTCCTTCTGGTTCTTACGCCACGTTCTGGATTGCCCAAGACTTCATTCTGAGAGACGTTCTTCAAGTCTCTTGAACCTCTAATCCCTTTAGGAGTAGGGTTCTGAGAAGGAGACACAGAAGGGTTCTCTTTCTGAGTCATCAGAAGCTTGACCTTCTGAGAATCTAGGTTCCATTGCATTTGGAGAAGTAGATTCTCTAGGTTCTGGAGCTTCGATGATGCTACTGGATTTTTCTTTAGATGGAGATGGTTGTTCCATGGGTTGGAAGTCAGTCTCATCATCTATAAGAATTTTCTTTTGGCTTTCTCAGAAGTGATGTTGAGTTTCTCAAACTCATCTTCTAAGTTGCATCTTTCTGAGACATGTCCTTACTAAGTTCTTTGAACTTAATATGGATTGTCTCTTCAACACATTTACTCCTTTTGTTATATACTCTGTAAGCTTTAGAGACTGAGGAGTATCCTAGGAAGTATCCATCATCGGACTTAGGATCAAACTTAGAGAGTTTGTCCTTTGTGTTGAGAATAAAACAAGAAGAACCAAATATATGGAAATAAGAAATGTTTGGTATTTTATTCTTCCATAGCTCGTAAGGTGTCTTTTTCAGAATTGGTCTCAGAAAGACTCGATTCTGAATGTAGCATGAAGTATTAACTGCTTCAGCCCAGAAACCTTTTGAAAGTCCACTTTCTAAGAGCATTGTTCTTGCCATCTCTTGAAGGCTTCGATTCTTTCTCTCAGCTACTCCATTTTGTTGAGGAGTTCTGGGAGATGAGAATTCGTGAGCAATGCCCAGATTTTCACAAAACTTTTCAAAAAGCATGATTCTCAAATTCACCACCATGATCTGATCTAATGGCATGAATGTGCGAATCCTTTTCAGTTGAAACTCTTTTCGCAAATGCTTTGAACTTCTCAAAAGTTTCTTCCTTAGAGCTAGAAAGAAAACCCAAGTGAATCTGGAGTAATCATCCACTATGACAAGACCATAGCGTTTTCCAGAAAGGGAAGCCGTTCTGGTTGGTCCAAAGATCCATGTGGAGCAGTTCCAGTGGTTTCTGAGTAGAAATACCACTTTTACTGGGAAAGGAAGCCTTGGTCTGTTTCCCTTTTTCACAGAAGTCGCAGGTTGCATCCTTCTGATACTTAATTCTGGGAAGGCCCTTTACAAGTCCTTTCTGAGAGTTCAGAAAGAAGTCTCATATGGGCATGACCAAGTTTCTTATGCCATAGCCATTTGTCTTCTTGGACAGAGACAAGGCATCCACATTTTTGATCCTTTAGATCATCCAGATGGATAACATAGATGTTACCAACACGTTTTCCTTCCAGAACGATCTTGTCATTTGTGAGATTAATCACATGACAATACTTGGCATAAAACTCAACCTTTAAGCCTTTGTCACAAAATTGACTAATGCTTAATAGATTGTGAGTTAAGCCATCGACCAAAAGTACATCTGAGATTTGGTGAGAGGAATCCTTACCAACATCTCCGATTGCAGTGACTCTTCCCTTAGCGCCATCACCGAATCGCACTGTTCCGCCCTTTTTGGGCTTGAGGCTTCTGAACCAGTGCTTGCTTCCAGTCATGTGCCTCGAGCAGCCACTGTCAAGGTACCACTGCTCATCGTGGTGGTGGAGCAGCGCTTGATGATGTACCTGCAGTCACAAAGTTAACAGATTTAGGTACCCATTCTTTGTTGGGTCCTTGCTTGTTAGCTTTCTTGGACTTTTGCCTTCTTTTCTTAGAAGGGTCATGGTTTTGAGAGTCAGAGACCTTTTGTTTGCCCTTTTCAGAAGCACTTGCTTTCTGAGAAGTTTTACCCTTCTGAGAGGGGTTAGTCTTCTTAGAAGGCTTTGCTTTCTGAGTTTTCTTTTGAGCCTTCTGAGGCTTAGAGATTTTTCCTTTTTCCAACATAGGACATTTTTCAGAACCATGGCCATTTTTTAAAACATGCGATGCACGTGCGAGGTGATTTAGTTAAAGATGGATCAATATCATTTGGTTCGAAGATTTCTTCATAACCAAGTCCACTCTTATCCTTGTAAGGTCTTTGACCACCAAGCAAGAGTGTCATCATTTTTTCACCCTTGACCATCTTAACTAAGTCAGAAGTGAGAAGCTCATTTGTCTTTTGTAATTCTATCAAAGCCAGTTCGGCTTTTTCAACAGTTACAGAAGACATTGTTTCTAAAGCTTGATAGAGGTTGTGACTTCAAGATATCTATTTTTAAAGTCATCTCTTTCAAGCCTTAGGTTCTCTACTTCTTGAATTAGTCTAGCATTTTCAGCTTCTAAGTGTTTAAAGACTTTCTTAGTTTGCTGAAATTGTTAGCTAATTCGTTTGAGTCTCTCAGAAGCTCTTCATAGAGTTCTGAGATCTCATTGTATGAGTATGAGAGAGGAGGAGAGTTTGGTACCTCTTCTGACTCAGATTCTGTTTCCAGAATATAGTCAGTACCGGCCATGAAGCAGACATTAGCTTCCTCTTCACTTGCTGACTCAGAGCCTTCCTCTTCTGAGTCACTCCATGTAGCAGCCATTGCCTTCTTTTCTTCTTGGGAATGAACTTCTTCTTTCCCTTGTTCTGAGGGCACTCCGTTCTGAAGTGGCCCTTTTCTCCACAGCCGAAACATGTGGCATCAGAAGGCTTTGACTTTCCTTTTCTAGGGGTGATCTCTTTGTCTTTGCTTGGTCTTCTCTTCCAAGCTTTCTTCATTTTCCTTACTAGAAGAGAGATGTCATCTTCATCGGAATCTGAGTTTTGATCGTTTTCAGACTCAGATATTTCTTCAGCCTTTAGGGCTTTTGAAGTCTTTTTGATCTGACTTTTCAGAGCCAGAGCTTTCTGAGGTCTTGAGGATGAAGATGGTCCTCCAAGCAGTCCTTCAAGCTCAATCTCGTGAGTTCTGAGTGAGCCAAACAATACATCTAAACCTAGCTGATTTAGATCCTTTGCTTCTTGGATTGCTGTCACCTTTGGGCGCCACTTGGCAGAGAGGCTTCTGAGAATCCTCACCATCTCAGCGTTGGAGTAGGTCTTTCCCAAGACCTTTAGCTGATTTATGATGTGGAGAAACCTTATTGACATGTTGTCAATGGTTTCCTCAGGTTGCATGCAGAAGGACTCGTACTTATGTACGAGCATTGATACCTTGGTTTCCTTGACTTCATCATTTCCTTCATGCAGCATGTGTAATCTCTCCCAAATTTCTTGAGCGGTATCACACGACACAATCTTGTCGTATTCTACCTTGGGCAAGCGCAGAGAGAATGTATTTAGCTTTGAAGTTGAGTTGTATCTTCTCCTTCATCTCTTGAGTCCATTCGTCCTTAGGGACTCGTCTTGTATAGGTTCTGAGTGCTGGAGGTGCCACTCCTGGCTCAGCGTCTGTTGCAACTACAGCATCCTCTGTAATTGTCTGCAGAGGCTGATAGTCTCCATTCTCGATCCTATCCCATAAGTCCAGACTGGTGTGCTTGATGAATAGCGTCATCCTGTCACGCCAGTAGTCGAAGCTGTCTCCGAGAAACATCGGAGGTCTGTTTATTGAAGCCCCATCTGATATGAATGCAGCTGGTGAATTCATATTTCCCTTCGTGGATCTTTTTCCTTGACACTGCGAAGTGCTCAACCCTTAAGGACCGAGCTCTGATGCCAATTGAAAGTGTATGTGCACGAGAAGGGGGGGTTGAATCGTGCAAGTTTTAAAAATTACTTCTTAAAACTTTACTTAGAAAGCTGTTTTTACTCAGAAGGTAGATTAAGAGTTTGCAGCGGAAATTGCTTTCTGAGAAGATTAAGTTTCTGAGAACTTAGTCTTTCTGAGAAAGTTCCTTTCTGAGGAATTTTAAGAAAATGACTTAAGGTTAGAGTTTCTTAAAAGCTTTCTGATTTTATCAATAAGGTTTTCACGAGACCTCTTAATTAAAATCGTGGTAGAGTTTTTCTCAAAGATTTATGCAAGTAAAGAGCAAGGGAGAAAAGCTTAACACAAAGATTTTATACTGGTTCGGTTATAACCAACCTACTCCAGTCCTCAACCTTCAGTTGAGAGTTCTTAGATATTCTTCTTAATGTGCCTTCCAGACAACACTGCCTTTACCAAGTAAAGGACTTCCACCACTTCACAACCCGAAGTGGATTTCCTTGCCTCACACTAGAGGACTTCCTTGCCTTAAACACTTAAGGACTTCCTTGCCTCACAGAGGACTTCCTTGCCTTAAACAATTAAGGACTTAACTTTGCCTCAAACACCAGAGGACTTAAAACTGCCTTCAAACAACGAAGGACTTAGCGTTTTTCGGAAAGTTGTTTTTGCTTCGAAAACAAACTACTAAGATTAAGTTACAAACTTAATTTGACCCTTAGTAGACTTCTAGATTTAACTTACAAATGTAAGAATTTACACCAATTCAGAACTAGAAGATTTTGCAAAGTTAGAAGAACAAAATTGTCTTTCTGAGAAAGTTCTAAGTTTTCGCAAAATGATTTTCAATTCAACAGAGTTTTGGCACGTTTAATCAAGAGTTTTGCGCAAGAGTTTTCGTCACATTGCTCTGGAATTGAACTCATATATATAGGCATCAAAGAGCCGCGAAATTAGAAGCTTTCACTTTGCTTATGTGGCTGTGTCCTTTTCAGAACGGCTCCCTGCTACAGTCAGCGCGAAATGAGGAACTTTTCAGAACTGCACAGTGCGCGTGTTCCCACTTCCTTAGCTAGTTGTAGCGAGCTTTCTGAGACTTTTTTGAGTCCAGACACTTGGTTGCTTCTGAGTCCAACTTCTCTTCTGAGGCGAACCTTCTTTCTGAGAGTCGCAAGGGAGACCCTTCTGAGGCGACAGTGTTCTTCCTCAGAAACATGTTTTCACAGAGATAATGGAGAGGGAAGAAACTTCGTTTTCACTCCTTCTTACGGTGAGAAAGAAACAACTCTCTTGTCTTTTCTCAGAAAAGCTAACACGCGCACTGTGCAGTTCTGAAAAGTTCCTCATTTCGCGCTGACTGTAGCAGGGAGCCGTTCTGAATAAGCAAAGTGAAAGCTTCTAATTTCGCGGCTCTTTGATGCCTATATATATGAGTTCAATTCCAGAGCAATGCGAAACTCTTGCTCTTGATTAAACGTGCAAAACTCTGTTGAATTGAAAATCATTTTGCGAAAACTTAGAACTTTCTCAGAAAGACAATTTTTTTCTAACTTTGCAAAATCTTCTAGTTCTGGGTGTAAATCTTACATTTGTAAGTTAATCTAGAAGTCTACTAAGAAATTAGTTTGTAACTTAATCTTGTAGTTGTTTTCGATCAAAAACAACTTTCAAAAACGCTAAGTCCTTCTTGTTGAAGGCAGTTTTAAGTCCTCTGTGTTTGAGGCAAAGTTAAAGTCCTTAAGGCAAGGAAGTCCTAAGGCAAGGAAGTCCTTAAGTGTTTAAGGCAAGGAAGTCCTCTAGTGTTGAGGCAAGGAAATCCACTTCGGGTTGTGAAGTGGTGGAAGTCCTTTACTTGGTAAAGGCAGTGTTGTCTGGGAAGGCACTTTAAGAAGAATATCTAAGAACTCTCAACTGAAGGTTGAGGACTGGAGTAGGTTGGTTATAACCGAACCAGTATAAAATTCTTTGTGTTAACTTTTCTCCCTTGCTCTTTACTTGCATAAATCTTTGAGAAAAACTCTACCACGATTTTAATTAAGAGGTCTCGTGAAAACCTTATTGATCAAAATCAGAAAGCTTTAAGAAATTCAAACTTAAGTCATTTTCTTAAAATTCCTCAGAAAGGAACTTTCTGAAAGACTAAGTTCTCAGAAACTTAATTTCTCAGAAAGCAATTTCCGCTGCAAACTCTTAATCTACCTTCTGAGTAAAAACAGCTTTCTAAGTAAAAGTTTTAAGAAGTAATTTTTAAAACTTGCACGATTCAACCCCCCCTTCTCGTGCACACATACACTTTCAATTGGCATCAGAGCTCGGTCCTTAAGGGGTTGAGCACTTCGCAGTGTCAAGGAAAAAGATCCACGAAGGGAAATATGAATTCACCAGCTGCATTCATATCAGATGGGGCTTCAATAAACAGACCTCCGATGTTTCTCGGAGACAGCTTCGACTACTGGCGTGACAGGATGACGCTATTCATCAAGCACACCAGTCTGGACTTATGGGATAGGATCGAGAATGGAGACTATCAGCCTCTGCAGACAATTACAGAGGATGCTGTAGTTGCAACAGACGCTGAGCCAGGAGTGGCACCTCCAGCACTCAGAACCTATACAAGACGAGTCCCTAAGGACGAATGGACTCAAGAGATGAAGGAGAAGATACAACTCAACTTCAAAGCTAAATACATTCTTCTCTGCGCCTTGCCCAAGGTAGAATACGACAAGATTGTGTCGTGTGATACCGCTCAAGAAATTTGGGAGAGATTACACATGCTGCATGAAGGAAATGATGAAGTCAAGGAAACCAAGGTATCAATGCTCGTACATAAGTACGAGTCCTTCTGCATGCAACCTGAGGAAACCATTGACAACATGTCAATAAGGTTTCTCCACATCATAAATCAGCTAAAGGTCTTGGGAAAGACCTACTCCAACGCTGAGATGGTGAGGAAAATTCTCAGAAGCCTCTCTGCCAAGTGGCGCCCAAAGGTGACAGCATCCAAGAAGCAAAGGATCTAAATCAGCTGGTTTAGATGTATTGTTTGGCTCACTCAGAACTCACGAGATTGAGCTTGAAGGACTGCTTGGAGGACCATCTTCATCCTCAAGACCTCAGAAAGCTCTGGCTCTGAAAAGTCAGATCAAAAGACTTCAAAAGCCCTAAAGGCTGAAGAAATATCTGAGTCTGAAAACGATCAAAACTCAGATTCCGATGAAGATGACATCTCTCTTCTAGTAAGGAAAATGAAGAAAGCTTGGAAGAGAAGACCAAGCAAAGACAAAGAGATCACCCCTAGAAAAGGAAAGTCAAAGCCTTCTGATGCCACATGTTTCGGCTGTGGAGAAAAGGGCCACTTCAGAACGGAGTGCCCTCAGAACAAGGGAAAGAAGAAGTTCATTCCCAAGAAGAAGAAGAAGGCAATGGCTGCTACATGGAGTGACTCAGAAGAGGAAGGCTCTGAGTCAGCAAGTGAAGAGGAAGCTAATGTCTGCTTCATGGCCGGTACTGACTATATTCTGGAAACAGAATCTGAGTCAGAAGAGGTACCAAACTCTCCTCCTCTCTCATACTCATACAATGAGATCTCAGAACTCTATGAAGAGCTTCTGAGAGACTCAAACGAATTAGCTAACAATTTCAGCAAACTAAGAAAGTCTTTTAAACACTTAGAAGCTGAAAATGCTAGACTAATTCAAGAAGTAGAGAACCTAAGGCTTGAAAGAGATGACTTTAAAAATAGATATCTTGAAAGTCACAACCTCTATCAAGCTTTAGAAACAATGTCTTCTGTAACTGTTGAAAAAGCCGAACTGGCTTTGATAGAATTACAAAAGACAAATGAGCTTCTCACTTCTGACTTAGTTAAGATGGTCAAGGGTGAAAAAATGATGACACTCTTGCTTGGTGGTCAAAGACCTTACAAGGATAAGAGTGGACTTGGTTATGAAGAAATCTTCGAACCAAATGATATTGATCCATCTTAACTAAATCACCTCGCACGTGCATCGCATGTTTTAAAAGTGGCCATGGTTCTGAAAAATGTCCTATGTTGGAAAAAGGAAAAATCTCTAAGCCTCAGAAGGCTCAAAAGAAAACTCAGAAAGCAAAGCCTTCTAAGAAGACTAACCCCTCTCAGAAGGGTAAAACTTCTCAGAAAGCAAGTGCTTCTGAAAAGGGCAAACAAAAGGTCTCTGACTCTCAAAACCATGACCCTTCTAAGAAAAGAAGGCAAAAGTCCAAGAAAGCTAACAAGCAAGGACCCAACAAAGAATGGGTACCTAAATCTGTTAACTTTGTGACTGCAGGTACATCATCAAGCGCTGCTCCACCACCACGATGAGCAGTGGTACCTTGACAGTGGCTGCTCGAGGCACATGACTGGAAGCAAGCACTGGTTCAGAAGCCTCAAGCCCAAAAAGGGGAACAGTGCGATTCGGTGATGGCGCTAAGGGAAGAGTCACTGCAATCGGAGATGTTGGTAAGGATTCCTCTCACCAAATCTCAGATGTACTTTTGGTCGATGGCTTAACTCACAATCTATTAAGCATTAGTCAATTTTGTGACAAAGGCTTAAAGGTTGAGTTTTATGCCAAGTATTGTCATGTGATTAATCTCACAAATGACAAGATCGTTCTGGAAGGAAAACGTGTTGGTAACATCTATGTTATCCATCTGGATGATCTAAAGGATCAAAACGTGGAGTGCCTTGTCTCTGTCCAAGAAGACAAATGGCTATGGCATAAGAAACTTGGTCATGCCCATATGAGACTTCTTTCTGAACTCTCTCAGAAAGGACTTGTAAAGGGCCTTCCCAGAATTAAGTATCAGAAGGATGCAACCTGCGACTTCTGTGAAAAAGGGAAACAGACCAAAGGCTTCCTTTCCCAGTAAAAGTGGTATTTCTACTCAGAAACCACTGGAACTGCTCCACATGGATCTCTTTGGACCAACCAGAACGGCTTCCCTTTCTGGAAAACGCTATGGTCTTGTCATAGTGGATGATTACTCCAGATTCACTTGGGTTTTCTTTCTAGCCTCTAAGGAAGAAACTTTTGAGAAGTTCAAAGCATTTGCGAAAAGAGTTTCAACTGAAAAGGATTCGCACATTCATGCCATAGATCAGATCATGGTGGTGAATTTGAGAATCATGCTTTCGAAAAGCTTTGTGAAAATCTGGGCATTGCTCACGAATTCTCATCTCCCAGAACTCCTCAACAAATGGAGTGGCTGAGAGAAAGAATCGAAGCCTTCAAGAGATGGCAAGAACAATGCTCTTAGAAAGCGGACTTTCAAAAGGTTTCTGGGCTGAAGCAGTTAATACTTCATGCTACATTCAGAATCGAGTCTTTCTGAGACCAATTCTGAAAAAGACACCTTACGAGCTATGGAAGAATAAAATACCAAACATTTCTTATTTCCATGTATTTGGTTCTTCTTGTTTTATTCTCAACACAAAGGACAAACTCTCTAAGTTTGATCCTAAGTCCGATGATGGATACTTCCTAGGATACTCCTCAGTCTCTAAAGCTTACAGAGTATATAACAAAAGGAGTAAATGTGTTGAAGAGACAATCCATATTAAGTTCAAAGAACTTAGTAAGGACATGTCTCAGAAAGATGCTACTTAGAAGATGAGTTTGAGAAACTCAACATCTCTTCTGAGAAAGCCAAAAAGAAAATTCTTATAGATGATGAGACTGACTTCCAACCCATGGAACAACCATCTCCATCTAAAGAAAAATCTAGTAGCATCATCGAAGCTCCAGAACCTAGAGAATCTACTTCTCCAAATGCAATGGAACCTAGATTCTCAGAAGGTCAAGCTTCTGATGACTCAGAAAGAGAACCTTCTGTGTCTCCTTCTCAGAACCCTACTCCTAAAGGGATTAGAGGTTCAAGAGACTTGAAGAACGTCTCTCAGAATGAAGTCTTGGGCAATCCAGAACGTGGCGTAAGAACCAGAAGGAACTATACAAATCTTGCTATGGTTTCTGAACTTGAACCAGACTCCATAGAAGAGGCGTTAGATGATCCTAGCTGGGTAAATGCCATGCAGGATGAACTTGACCAATTCGAGAGAAATCAAGTTTGGAAACTAACTCAGAAGCCCAAAGGCAAGAGTGTCATTGGGACTAAATGGGTGTTTCGAAACAAACTTGATGAAAACGGTCAAGTCGTGAGAAACAAGGCCAGATTGTTGCTCAAGGGTACAACCAACAAGAAGGGATAGACTACGATGAAACTTTCGCTCCAGTCGCAAGATTGGAAGCTATCAGAATGTTGCTAGCTTTTGCTGCACACAAAGGTTTCAAACTCTATCAGATGGACGTTAAGTCTGCCTTCTTGAATGGATACCTTTCTGAGGAAGTTTATGTAAAACAACCTCCTGGTTTTGTGAATGATGCATTCCCGGATCACGTATTTAAGCTTACAAAGGCTCTCTATGGTCTGAAACAAGCTCCAAGAGCTTGGTACGATAGATTGAGCTCTTTCCTGCTTAAAAACGGATTCTCAAGAGGGAAAGTGGACACAACTCTCTTTACACTCTCAGAAGACTCTGGCTTCTTGATTGTCCAGATTTATGTTGATGACATAATATTTGGCGCAACCAATGAATGCCTTTGCAAAGAATTCTCCAAGCTTATGCAAGGTGAATTCGAGATGAGCATGATGGGAGAATTAAAATTCTTCCTAGGATTGCAAATCAAGCAAGAGTCAGAAGGGACAGTTATCACAAGAGAAGTATACCAAAGAACTTCTGAGGAAGTTTCTGATGGATAAGGCCAAACCCATGAGCACTCCCATGCATCCCTCTCAAGTAATTGACTTGGATGAAGATGGTGAGAAAGTCTCAGAAAGCAACTATCGAGGGATGATTGGCTCACTTCTCTACTTAACTGCCTCCAGACCAGATATCCAACTCAGTGTTGGGATCTGTGCTAGATTCCAGTCTAAGCCTAAGCAATCACATTTAACTGCAGTTAAACGAATTTTACGATATTTAAGTGGAACTACTAATCTTGGTCTTTGGTACGAGAAAGGTTGTTCTTCTGATGTTGTAGGATATTGTGATGCTGACTACGCTGGAGATAGGATCGATCGCAAAAGCACAAGTGGCTGCTGCTTTCTTTGGAAAATGCTTGATCACTTGGTCTTGCAAGAAGCAAAATACGATCGCCCTATCAACTGCTGAAGCTGAATATGTATCTGCTGCGAACTGCTGTTCTCAGATGCTCTGGATTAAGAATCAGCTACTTGATTATCAATTAAGGTACACCAAAATTCCTATCCTCTGTGATAATACAAGTGCTATCAACTTAGCTAAGAATCCTATTCAGCATTCTCGATCCAAGCACATTGATATAAAACATCATTTTATTCGGGATCATGTGCAAAAAGGCGACATTGAACTTAAATTTGTGAATACTGAGGATCAAATCTCAGATATATTTACAAAGCCTTTACCCGAGGATCGTTTCAATGTTCTGAAAGGACTTCTCAATCTAAGACGTTTCTAAGTACTTTGAAATTAAAAAATTTTCTTAGAAACCCCCCTTAGTCCTAGTTTAGACTCTGAGACAAACAATAGAACTAAGCTTCTGAGCTAGAAGTAGGAAAACACAGAAAACTCTATCTGAGAAAATTTGTTCTCAGAAGACTCATCCTCAGAAAGGAGATCTTCTGAAACATTTCTCATTTCTCAGAAGGACCACTCTCTCAGAAAGGTACCTTCCGAGAAACAAGTTACCAACGGTAACTTTTGGATAAAGAAACGGCTAGTTACAAGCCATTTCTATAAATACTCATGGCATTGTTTCATTTGAGCACTTTGCGCTTAAAACTTACCAAAACTCTGCCAAATCCTCTCCTCGCTTTTCCAATCTTCATCTGCTCTCCTCTCTCTCTATCTCTCTCTTGTTCTTCTCTATCTCTTCTTCTCAAACTTAAACCTTTCTTCCAAATGGCCTCTCTGGAGATCAAGGGCTTAATGAGAAACAACCTCAATGAAATATCCGAAGATATTCTCTACGACAATGAGGAATGCAGTCCCTATTCCACAAGACTTATCTTCCAAGAAATCTTGCTATGGGAAGGGTACTACCTCTCAACGTATACAATCAAGTGGATGAACTTCAATTCACCTTCCTCAAGCAACCTGGATGGCCAGCCATGATGAGCTCCGAGGACGTGTGCTACCCAAATGTGGTGAGAGCATTTCTATTCGCAAATAGAAAGGTTCACCAACAAAGGGGTCAAGAGCACGATTGGTGACCAACAGATCCGCTTCTCCTCCTCTGACATCAACAAAGTCTTCAAGACCTTGAATGGTGGTGCTGTCATCGCCGACGACCAGAATGGGTCAAGGAGGTAGATGACTCAGAAGAAGAAGTAGT